>CAMQGK010000479.1:0-5000 GCA_947000775.1 Pterois miles | reverse complement strand
CAGGCCAGGCCAGGCCAGGCCAGGCCAGGCCAGGCCAGGCCAGGCCAGGCCAGGGCCAGGCCAGGGCCAGGGCCAGGCCAGGGCCAGGGCCAGGGCCAGGCCAGGCCAGGCCAGGGCCAGGGCCAGGGCCAGGGCCAGGGCCAGGGCCAGGGCCAGGCCAGGCCAGGGCCAGGGCCAGGGCCAGGGCCAGGCCAGGCCAGGCCAGGCCAGGGCCAGGGCCAGGGCCAGGGCCAGGGCCAGGGCCAGGGCCAGGGCCAGGGCCAGGGCCAGGGCCAGGGCCAGGCCAGGCCAGGCCAGGGCCAGGGCCAGGGCCAGGGCCAGGGCCAGGGCCAGGGCCAGGGCCAGGGCCAGGCCAGGGCCAGGGCCAGGGCCAGGGCCAGGCCAGGGCCAGGCCAGGCCAGGCCAGGCCAGGGGGCCAGGGCCAGGGCCAGGCCAGGGCCAGGCCAGGGCCAGGCCAGGCCAGGCCAGGCCAGGGCCAGGGCCAGGCCAGGCCAGGGCCAGGGCCAGGCCAGGGCCAGGCCAGGGCCAGGGCCAGGCCAGGGCCAGGCCAGGCCAGGCCAGGCCAGGGCCAGGGCCAGGGCCAGGCCAGGGCCAGGGCCAGGGCCAGGGCCAGGGCCAGGCCAGGGCCAGGGCCAGGGCCAGGCCAGGGCCAGGCCAGGCCAGGCCAGGCCAGGGCCAGGGCCAGGCCAGGGCCAGGGCCAGGGCCAGGGCCAGGGCCAGGCCAGGGCCAGGCCAGGCCAGGCCAGGGCCAGGGCCAGGCCAGGCCAGGGCCAGGGCCAGGCCAGGCCAGGGCCAGGGCCAGGGCCAGGGCCAGGCCAGGCCAGGGCCAGGGCCAGGCCAGGCCAGGCCAGGCCAGGGCCAGGGCCAGGGCCAGGGCCAGGGCCAGGCCAGGCCAGGGCCAGGGCCAGGCCAGGGCCAGGCCAGGCCAGGGCCAGGCCAGGGCCAGGGCCAGGGCCAGGCCAGGGCCAGGGCCAGGCCAGGCCAGGCCAGGCCAGGCCAGGGCCAGGGCCAGGCCAGGCCAGGCCAGGCCAGGCCAGGGCCAGGGCCAGGGCCAGGGCCAGGGCCAGGGCCAGGCCAGGGCCAGGGCCAGGGCCAGGCCAGGCCAGGGCCAGGGCCAGGGCCAGGGCCAGGGCCAGGGCCAGGGCCAGGGCCAGGGCCAGGGCCAGGGCCAGGCCAGGCCAGGGCCAGGCCAGGCCAGGGCCAGGGCCAGGGCCAGGCCAGGGCCAGGGCCAGGGCCAGGGCCAGGCCAGGGCCAGGGCCAGGGCCAGGGCCAGGGCCAGGCCAGGGCCAGGCCAGGGCCAGGCCAGGGCCAGGGCCAGGGCCAGGGCCAGGGCCAGGCCAGGGCCAGGGCCAGGCCAGGCCAGGGCCAGGGCCAGGGCCAGGCCAGGGCCAGGGCCAGGCCAGGCCAGGCCAGGGCCAGGCCAGGGCCAGGGCCAGGGCCAGGGCCAGGCCAGGGCCAGGGCCAGGCCAGGCCAGGGCCAGGGCCAGGGCCAGGGCCAGGGCCAGGCCAGGGCCAGGCCAGGCCCAGGGCCAGGCCAGGCCAGGGCCAGGGCCAGGGCCAGGCCAGGCCAGGCCAGGGCCAGGGCCAGGGCCAGGGCCAGGGCCAGGCCAGGCCAGGGCCAGGGCCAGGGCCAGGCCAGGGCCAGGGCCAGGGCCAGGGCCAGGGCCAGGGCCAGGGCCAGGGCCAGGGCCAGGGCCAGGGCCAGGGCCAGGGCCAGGGCCAGGCCAGGGCCAGGGCCAGGGCCAGGGCCAGGGCCAGGGCCAGGCCAGGCCAGGGCCAGGCCAGGCCAGGCCAGGCCAGGGCCAGGGCCAGGCCAGGGCCAGGCCAGGGCCAGGCCAGGCCAGGCCAGGGCCAGGGCCAGGGCCAGGCCAGGGCCAGGCCAGGGCCAGGGCCAGGGCCAGGCCAGGCCAGGGCCAGGGCCAGGCCAGGCCAGGCCAGGCCAGGCCAGGGCCAGGCCAGGCCAGGGCCAGGCCAGGCCAGGGCCAGGCCAGGGCCAGGCCAGGGCCAGGGCCAGGGCCAGGCCAGGGCCAGGCCAGGCCAGGCCAGGGCCAGGGCCAGGGCCAGGCCAGGCCAGGCCAGGCCAGGGCCAGGCCAGGGCCAGGGCCAGGGCCAGGGCCAGGGCCAGGGCCAGGCCAGGGCCAGGCCAGGGCCAGGGCCAGGCCAGGCCAGGCCAGGGCCAGGCCAGGGCCAGGCCAGGCCAGGCCAGGGCCAGGGCCAGGGCCAGGCCAGGCCAGGGCCAGGCCAGGGCCAGGGCCAGGGCCAGGCCAGGGCCAGGGCCAGGGCCAGGCCAGGCCAGGCCAGGCCAGGCCAGGGCCAGGGCCAGGCCAGGCCAGGCCAGGCCAGGCCAGGGCCAGGCCAGGCCAGGCCAGGGCCAGGGCCAGGGCCAGGGCCAGGGCCAGGCCAGGCCAGGCCAGGGCCAGGGCCAGGGCCAGGGCCAGGCCAGGCCAGGCCAGGGCCAGGGCCAGGCCAGGGCCAGGGCCAGGGCCAGGCCAGGGCCAGGGCCAGGGCCAGGCCAGGGCCAGGGCCAGGCCAGGGCCAGGGCCAGGGCCAGGGCCAGGGCCAGGCCAGGCCAGGGCCAGGGCCAGGGCCAGGGCCAGGGCCAGGGCCAGGGCCAGGCCAGGGCCAGGGCCAGGGCCAGGCCAGGCCAGGGCCAGGCCAGGGCCAGGGCCAGGCCAGGGCCAGGGCCAGGGCCAGGGCCAGGGCCAGGGCCAGGGCCAGGCCAGGGCCAGGCCAGGCCAGGGCCAGGGCCAGGGCCAGGCCAGGCCAGGCCAGGCCAGGCCAGGCCAGGCCAGGCCAGGGCCAGGGCCAGGGCCAGGGCCAGGCCAGGGCCAGGCCAGGCCAGGCCAGGCCAGGCCAGGGCCAGGGCCAGGCCAGGCCAGGGCCAGGCCAGGCCAGGGCCAGGGCCAGGGCCAGGCCAGGGCCAGGCCAGGCCAGGCCAGGCCAGGCCAGGGCCAGGCCAGGCCAGGCCAGGCCAGGCCAGGGCCAGGCCAGGCCAGGCCAGGGCCAGGCCAGGCCAGGCCAGGGCCAGGCCAGGGCCAGGGCCAGGGCCAGGCCAGGCCAGGGCCAGGGCCAGGCCAGGGCCAGGCCAGGGCCAGGGCCAGGGCCAGGCCAGGGCCAGGGCCAGGGCCAGGGCCAGGCCAGGGCCAGGCCAGGGCCAGGGCCAGGGCCAGGGCCAGGGCCAGGGCCAGGCCAGGGCCAGGGCCAGGGCCAGGCCAGGGCCAGGGCCAGGGCCAGGGCCAGGGCCAGGGCCAGGCCAGGGCCAGGGCCAGGGCCAGGGCCAGGGCCAGGCCAGGGCCAGGGCCAGGGCCAGGGCCAGGGCCAGGGCCAGGGCCAGGCCAGGGCCAGGCCAGGGCCAGGGCCAGGGCCAGGGCCAGGGCCAGGGCCAGGGCCAGGGCCAGGGCCAGGGCCAGGGCCAGGCCAGGGCCAGGGCCAGGCCAGGGCCAGGGCCAGGGCCAGGGCCAGGGCCAGGGCCAGGGCCAGGGCCAGGCCAGGGCCAGGCCAGGCCAGGGCCAGGCCAGGCCAGGGCCAGGGCCAGGGCCAGGGCCAGGGCCAGGCCAGGGCCAGGGCCAGGGCCAGGCCAGGGCCAGGCCAGGGCCAGGCCAGGGCCAGGGCCAGGCCAGGCCAGGGCCAGGCCAGGCCAGGGCCAGGGCCAGGGCCAGGGCCAGGCCCAGGCCAGGCCAGGCCAGGGCCAGGCCAGGCCAGGGCCAGGGCCAGGCCAGGCCAGGCCAGGCCAGGCCAGGCCAGGCCAGGCCAGGCCAGGCCAGGGCCAGGCCAGGGCCAGGCCAGGCCAGGCCAGGCCAGGCCAGGCCAGGCCAGGGCCAGGCCAGGCCAGGCCAGGCCAGGGCCAGGGCCAGGCCAGGCCAGGGCCAGGGCCAGGGCCAGGGCCAGGCCAGGCCAGGCCAGGCCAGGCCAGGGCCAGGGCCAGGGCCAGGCCAGGCCAGGCCAGGGCCAGGCCAGGCCAGGGCCAGGGCCAGGCCAGGCCAGGCCAGGGCCAGGGCCAGGCCAGGGCCAGGCCAGGGCCAGGGCCAGGGCCAGGGCCAGGCCAGGCCAGGGCCAGGGCCAGGCCAGGCCCAGGGCCAGGCCAGGCCAGGCCAGGCCAGGGCCAGGGCCAGGCCAGGGCCAGGCCAGGCCAGGCCAGGCCAGGGCCAGGCCAGGCCAGGGCCAGGGCCAGGGCCAGGGCCAGGGCCAGGGCCAGGCCAGGCCAGGGCCAGGCCAGGGCCAGGCCAGGGCCAGGGCCAGGGCCAGGGCCAGGGCCAGGGCCCAGGGCCAGGGCCAGGGCCAGGGCCCAGGGCCAGGGCCAGGGCCAGGGCCAGGGCCAGGCCAGGGCCAGGGCCAGGGCCAGGCCAGGGCCAGGCCAGGCCAGGGCCAGGCCAGGGCCAGGGCCAGGGCCAGGGCCAGGGCCAGGGCCAGGCCAGGGCCAGGGCCAGGGCCAGGGCCAGGGCCAGGGCCAGGGCCAGGGCCAGGGCCAGGGCCAGGGCCAGGGCCAGGGCCAGGGCCAGGCCAGGCCAGGGCCAGGGCCAGGCCAGGGCCAGGGCCAGGTCCAGGCCAGGCCAGGGCCAGGCCAGGCCAGGCCAGGGCTCAGGCCAGGCCAGGCCAGGCTCAGGTCCAGGGCCAGGCCAGGGCCAGGCCAGGGCCAGGCCAGGGCCAGGCCAGGCCAGGCCAGGCCAGGCCAGGCCAGGCCAGGCCAGGCCAGGCCAGGCCAGGCCAGGCCAGGCCAGGCCAGGCCAGGCCAGGCCAGGCCAGGCCAGGCCAGGCCAGGCCAGGCCAGGCCCAGGGCCAGGCCAGGCCAGGCCAGGCCAGGCCAGGGCCAGGCCAGGCCAGGCCAGGCCAGGGCCAGGCCAGGCCAGGCCAGGCCAGGCCAGGCCAGGCCAGGGCCAGGCCAGGCCAGGCCAGGCCAGGCCAGGCCAGGCCAGGCCAGGCCAGGCCAGGCCAGGCCAGGCCAGGCCAGGCCAGGGCCAGGCCAGGCCAGGCCAGGCCAGGCCAGGCCAGGCCAGGCCAG
>CAMQGK010000478.1:4605000-4756128 GCA_947000775.1 Pterois miles | reverse complement strand
CAGAAGAAGAGGAAGAAGAAGAAGGAGGAGGAGGAGGAGTTAACTCGGGAGAAATGGCTTGGAGCCCGGTTCCTTTTTTCCCTCCTCGCTTGTGACCTGGACCTTCATGGGCAAGGTAAGACAATTCAATTCATATTTTCTCTTAATTGACCTCTTTAAAAGTTTAAATGAACACCTTATTTCCCTGAATGTAAATGTGAAAGTAGCATAATATTTGATGGCCTGTCTTAAAACACTGCTTGGGTGATGCTCGACGTTTTCTTAAAAGTTGAATTAGCGGCTTTGAATGTATTAAAACTGTCGGCAAAAGAGGTGAAATTTATTAAGAACAGATCCGTGATTTGAAAATATTTGTTTTTGTTTTGAGGGCATCCATTTATTGAATTTGACATAGACAGTTATGGCAAATAAATCGGCGCCTGGGCTGTTATTTGAACAATGCGTGAGAACAAATGTTTTGTAACCATGGAGATGATGTTAGTATTAGATTCAAATGTAGGCAGCTAGTAGGGGGCTGACGCCATCATGTCAGACGTGCAGATGTAAACAAACCGGGCCAGATGATTTAACTTGTTTTAAACTGGATCAGAGTTGTTGTCGAAGCATCGGGTTATTTTAAGTTCAAAGTTCATCACAGTTATATATATATATATATATATATATATATATATATATACAGTGCGTCCTGCGCCCAGGATGCCACCGTCTCCTGTGCGTAGTCTGATTTGTAATGTACAGTATGAACTGGGAAAATAAGCGACTATAGTATCCACAGAAGCTCGACGATTGTGTGGTTATTGTGAAGAAACTCGCTGGTTGCGCGTGAAGGTACCAAAGGTTCAGCGTGCGTAAGTACGCATGCGGTTTTGTGTGTGTTTGTATTTCACACCGCTTATAGTAAACCATAGGAGTGATGGAGATTGTGACATCATCTTGCAAACACACACTCACACAGTGTCATAACGAATCCTCCCTACCTGAATTACCGAAGGTCCTCAAAACAGATATGTTGCCCCTCTCCAATAACTGTCTCTTTCCATATTAATTATTATATGATGTGATGCTCGGTAAAAACATTTCTATTTTTAGATGTGAAACTGTGTGGAGACATTACTATTGCACGTGAATGTAATTCAATCTTATTCTATTCATTTCTCACCATAAAAATGATAGCATTATGATATATTTATATTATTAATTATGCCTATAAAGGCTACATATTCCTCCAACGCCCTAATAGTAGTGCCCATTGTTAATAATATTGTTATATGTTTGTGATTATAGTAATATTACGAGACAGTGGTATATGTAAAACTGCTTCCTGTGATATTATTAAAGTTATAAAATAGTATTAATATAGTAATAGTATAGTAGAAATAGTATTTGAGCATGTGGGTCTCAATGGATTATAAGACAATGCCTTTTCATTTGATACGCCAGAGTAATCAGTGGCATGCTCTACGCCTGTGTCTGTATTTTAATGCAGTAATGGTGCAGTGCTCTGTGACTGATAAATGTTGATTTTGGATCATAGTTTCATAATCTGAACTCGGTCCGTGACTATTTCTTGTAATGCCTCTGTTTGCTTGTCTGGTTTTTATTAACCTTTCTTGTTAATAAAAGCCTGTATGAGCCATCTTGTCTCTTTAAAAATCGTGGTTCAACCATCATGTTTGTGCTTATAGAGGGACTGGGCAAGGCGACTCTTTTTATAAGGTAAAATAAAGGTAAGAGCGTCTGAAAATGAACCTGTTCTTACAAAGTTAGAATGGTGCATGCGCCATGTCTGTGATTATGTGCTGGAGCTTGTGTCAGCATCTGTATCAGTGTGTGACCCTTTTATGCATGTTCTTTAACACCTTCTTATGTAAGTGATGTGATCTTACATGACCACTAATATCTGCCAACATGAGGAGGTTACTGGTTATTTCACATGAGTGACATTTTCATGTGTGTTTGATTTGTCCTCTCATCAAGAAGATGTGTTGGAAAAAGGTTAATGTCTGCAGTCTGTGTTATTTAACAACACACACACACACACACACACACACACACACACTCACACACAGTCCTGATAAAGCATAATTTTTCAAGTTTTTATTCTTCAATCTGTTATTTTGAGGTAATCATAACGGTATAACTAAATGCACTTCCTGTTTGATTATTGCTTATTTAGTCACTGTTAATTATTGTAATATGAAGGACTGAGGTTTTCCATACTTAAACATTCTTTCCTTGCAGGTGTCTTCCGTCCTGCGGCTGAGCTGATCAGGATCATTGATGAAGACAGCAAAGGTAACACTCTCCCTTTTGTTGTTCTGAATGATGATGGTTGTTCAGAAGCAGGCGATCACATTCCTGAGGGAATTGAAGGTGTGGGCATCCCCCGTCTCCCTTCTTTCTATGATGATGAGGAATCAGTGGTCGATTATGAGGACATCTTACATGACCTATTCCCTGCTCGCACCCCTTTCCACTTGGCTAAGGAATATCTAGCAGAGGTCAATGGTTATGATGAGGATGATGATACAGCCTCAGATGATAGCGATGCCTGGAGTGATCGGAGTTACTTTGATGACGGTGTTGTTGAGGAGGAAGAGGATGATGGTTTTCAGGTTGATGAAGATGAAGATGAGTATGATTTTGAGATTGACGATGTCAACTTTCAACATCCTCACCTACATCAGCATCAGCCACCTCCTCAGGATCAGGAGGAGCTGACTCCCTCAACCTCTGGCTGGCCTCAGGGAGGAGGACAGCTCCGAGGAGCCGACTCCCTCAATCTCTGGCCTCAGGGAGGAGGACAGCTCCGAGGAGCCGACTCTCCTCAAACACTCCCCCCCTCAACCTCTGGCCTCAGGGAGGAGGACAGCTCCGAGGAGCCGACTCCCTCAACCTCTGGCCTCAGGGAGGAGGACAGCTCCGAGGAGCCGACTTCCTCATCCTCTGGCCTATGCTCCTCTGCAAAGAGGAGCAGGGAGGAGGACAGCTCCGAGGAGCCGACTTCCTCAACCTCTGGCCTATGCTCCTCTAGAAAGAGGAGCAGGGAGGAGGACAGCTCCGAGGAGCCGACTTCCTCATCCTCTGGCCTATGCTCCTCTGCAAAGAGGAGCAGGGGAGGAGGACAGCTCCGAGGAGCCGACTTCCTCAACCTCTGGCCTATGCTCCTCTAGAAAGAGGAGCAGGGAGGAGGACAGCTCCGAGGAGCCGACTTCCTCAAGCTCTGGCCTATGCTCCTCTAGAAAGAGGAGCAGGGAGGAGGACAGCTCCGAGGAGCCGACTCCCTCAACCTCTGGCCTCAGGGAGGAGGACAGCTCCGAGGAGCCGACTCCCTCCAATCTCTGGCCTCAGGGAGGAGGACAGCTTCGAGGAGCCGACTCCCTCAACCTCTGGCCTGTGCTCTTCTGGAAAGAGGAGCAGGGAGGAGGACAGCTCCGAGGAGCCGACTTCCTCAACCTCTGGCCTATGCTCCTCTGGAAAGAGGAGCAGGGAGGAGCACAGCCCGAGGAGCCGACTTCCTCAACCTCTGGCCCATGCTCCTCTAGAAAGAGGAGCAGGGAGGAGTACAGCTCCGAGGAGCCGACTTCCTCAACCTTTGGCCTCAGCCCCTCTAGAAAGAGGAGCAGGGAGGAGGACAGCTCCGAGGAGCCGACTCCCTCAACTGGGAGGGCCTCAGCTCCTCCACACAGTGGAGTGGAGAGAGATTCTGGGAGGTCATTGCTAAGAGACCAATGTGGTTTGATGACAGTGACTGAGATTAGGATTTCAGCCCTGTATAAAGCAGCACAATCCATCTGGAAGCAGTCACATCTGATACCTCGATTTCTCTTTGGGAGAAATGTTCTTTGGATCTGACAGGACTGGCAGCACAAAAAAAAAAAAAAAAAAAAAAAAAAAATTGTGAATTTCTCCACTGCGGGACCAATAAAGGAATATCTTATCTTATCTTATCTTAGCACCCTTGGCAGAGAGTTGCAGCAGGGCCTGTCTGTAACCAGATATTTAGTTTTAGGGATGTTTCTTTGAGAGGTGTCTTTTGTGTTTGGTAGGACTTATTTTTACCTTAAAGGCTGGCTTGTTTGTTTCTGGTAGGATTTCTTTATGCCTCTGCACCAGTGACAGTGGCGACTGGAGGCATTATGTTTTCGGGTTGTTGAGTTTCTTCACATTTGGTACTAGCTTCCACTTACAATGACTGATTAGAATTTGGTGGACAAAGGGAAGTATGACATCAGAAAACATTCTGGACGTGATTCAATATTTCATATGTTAATACTGATACTTTCAGTAGAGGTGGGTTAGTGGCGAGAAAATTTATATATGTGTAGTTTGTTGTTATATATATAATTTCTCTATATAATGTAGTTTGTTTGTATATATATATATATATGTATACATATATATTTATGTTTACATACACACATACATATATACATACATACAAATAAAAATTATCTATGCAAAATTAAATTAGATATATAAAATAAAAAAAAATTATATATATGAATAATGTTATATATATGAAAATTATCTGTAAAATTGTCTATATAAAATTATATTACTTCATAAAATAAATTCAATACAAAATTAGCAAATTAACAAAAATTAGAACAAAGTTAATTAAGTCCTCCGAAGAGGGGGGTGGTGGCGGGCCCATAGTCACTGATTTGGCCTCTTTTTATATATATATATATATATATATATATATATATATATATATATATATATATATATAGTAATATAGTAATATTTATATTTATATTTATTTATTTACATATTTGTTTTTATATATTTATATTTACATACACAGATACATATATATATACATATATACAAATATATTAATGAAAATTATCTATGCAAAATTAAATTATATATATATAATAAAAAAATGTCATATTTTTTCATAAACAAAGTTAATTTAACCCTCCAAAGAAGGGGGGCAAAAAACAGAGGTATATATATGAAAATTATCTATAAAATTGTATATATAGAATTATATTTTCTTCATAAAATTACCAAATTAAATTTGAAAAAAAGATTTGAACAAAGTTAATTAAGTCCTCCGAAGAGGGGGGTGGTGGCGGGCCCATAGTCACTGATTTGGCCTCTTTATATATATATATATATATATATATATATATATATATATATATATATTTAATATATATAGTTTATATATATATATATTTATATTTATATTTATTTACATATTTATTTTTATATATTTATATTTAAATACACACATACATATATATATACAAATATATTAATGAAAATTATCTATGCAAAATTAAATTAGATATATAAAATAAAAATATATATAATACAATTTAAAAAATTTATATATAAACTTTTATTTTTGTTTATTTTACATATATACATAGACGTATATATATATATATATATATATATATATTTTGAAAGGTAATTTAGTTCTCCAAAGGAGAGGGTGGTAGGGGCCAAAAATGATTTAATTAAAAATATTTCTAATCCACGTGTCAGCAGTCAAGCAGTGTCGTCTGCGAATTTCTGCATGTGGCAGGACTCTGAGTTGTACTTGAAGTCCGATGTGTACAGGGTGAAGAGAACTGGAGAGACCACAGTCCCCTGCAGCGCTGCTGACCACAGTGTCAGACCAGCAGTCCCCCAGTCTCACATACTGAAGTCTGACTGTCAGATAGTCCATAATTCATGCCACCGTGTGTGAAATCCACTCCCATCTCTGTCAGTTTGACTCTGAGGAGCAGGGGCTGGATGGTATTAAAGGTGCTGGAGAAGTCCAAGAACGTAATTCTCACAGCACCGCTGCTCCTGTCCTGCTTTGCAAACTGCAGCAGGTCGAGGGTGTGGCGGACCTGTAGTCTCAATTGGTGTCCGGTTAGGAGATCATGTCATTTGTACCAAAATGTACCACTTGTGACGACCCCTCCTCCCTGGTGCTAGGTCTCCTTTTCCTTGTTGCTGCTGCTCCTCTCTGTTTTGCAGGGAGAAAAGTCCTAAGTGTGATGAGCCTCAGTCTGCAGTCTCCATCTCTCCCTGGAAGACTCCACACACTCAGCAGCATGACACAGACATGGTAAAAACACATTGTTGGCTTTGTTCTGTTCTTCTCACCACACACATTCACACACACCCACACATGCTCTACACAACTGATTTACCGATTTACACATGTTGAATTGTTATTTTTGTTTTTGGTGATTTGTCAAATAAATTAAGTTCTTTTTCTGACGCTACCTCGCCTTTGTCTCCCTCTTTGTCGCAGCTTTGAGTCAAGCTGTGACAAACTGATATGCCAAAATGTACTGCTGACACTCCACAGATGCATCAAAAATGTACCAATGATATGCCAAAATGTGCTATTGATGCATCAAAATGTACCACTGACATGACAAATTACACCACAGATATGCCAAAATATATCACTGATACACCAAAATGTACCACTGACACACCAAAATGTTCCGCTGATAGACCAAAATGTTCCCATGACATGATATGCCAAAATGTACCACCAATATGCCACAATGTACCACTGAAATGCTAATTTGCTCATGTTAAATGCTGATATGGTAAAGCTAAATGATAGTATTATCAAGTGTACCGCTGATATGACACACTGACACACCAAAATGTGCCACTGATACATCACAATATATCAGCGCTGATACACCAAAATGTCCCACTGATACGCCAAAATATACCACTGATACGCCAAAATGTGCCACCAATATGCTAATATGCTAAAGCGAAATACTAACATATTAAAAAGTCCCACTGATTTGTGAGAATGTACCAGTGATACGTCAAAATGTGCCACCAATGTACCCACATGCAGCAGTGCTATGCCAAAATGTACCAATAATATGCCAAAATGTGCCACTGACAAGCCAAAATGTTCTGCTTAAACACCAAAATGTTCCAATGATGCACCAAATGTGCCTCTGATATGCCAAAATGTGCCACAGATATGCCTGTATGTGCCACAGATATGCCTGTATGTGCCACAGATATGCTAAAATGTACCAATGATATGCCAAAAATGTGCAACTGATACACCAAAATGTACCACAGACATGCTAATATAATAAGGCTAAATGCTAATATGCTAATGATAATATTCTAAAATGTTCCACTGATATGCCGAAATGTGCAAATGATATTCGAAAATATACCAATTATATGCCAAAATGTGCCACTGATAAGCCAAAATATGCCACAGATATGCTCATATAAGATAAGATAAGATATTCCTTTATTGGTCCCACAGTGGGGAAATTCACAATATAATATAATATAATATGCTAAGGCTAAATGCTAAAATGGTAATGCTAAATGGAAATATGCTAAAATGTACCACCAATATGCCAAAATGTGTCACTGCGACACCAACATGTACCACTGATACACAAGAATGTACCAATTATATGCCAAAATGTGCTGCTGATACACCATGTGCCACTGATATGCCAAAATGTGCTGATGATACACCAATATGTACCGCTAATATTCTAAACTATACCTCTGATACACCAAAATTAACAAATGATACACCAAATGTGCCACTAATGTGCCAAAATATACTCTGATGATCCAAAATGGTCAACTAATACATCAAAACGTGACACTGATATGCTAAAATATACCACTGATACGACACAATTTAACACTAAAATGCTAATATGCTAATATGGTGATGGAAATGCTAGTATTCTAAAATGTGCCACTGATACACCAAAATATACCACTGATATGCTAACATATTAATGCTAAATGCTAATATGCTAATGCTAAGTGCTAATATTCTCAAATGTACCACCAATATACCAAAATGCACCAATCATACTCCAAAATGTGCCACTGATGTGCCAAAATATAATGCTGATATGTCAAAATGTGCTGCTTATACATACTTACCACTGAAAGGCCAAAAATAACCACTGATACACCAAATGTGCCACTGATATGCTAATATGATAATGCTAAATGCTAATATGCTAATGCTAAATGCTGATATTCTAAAATGTACTGCTGATACACCAAAATGTACCACTGATATGCCAAAATGTGCCATTGATACACCAAAATGTGCCACTGATATGCAAATATGCTAATACTAAATATACCGCCAATATGCCAAAATGTACAAATCATACTCCAAAATGTGCCACTGACGTGCCAAAAAGTACTCCTGATATGTCAAAATGTACCGCTGATACACCAAAATGTACCAACGACACACCAAATTGTGCCACTAATATATCAACGTGTAAGGCTGATACACCAAAATGTGCAACTGATACACCAAAATGTGCCACTGATATGCCAAGATGTATTGCTGATACACCAAAATGTGCCACTGATTCCAAAATATACTGCTGATACACTAAAAAGTGCAACTGATACACCAAAATGTGCCACTGGTAAACTAAAATGTGCCAATGACTTGCTAATATGATAATGCTAAATGCTAATGTGCTAATGCTAAAGGCTAATATTTTAATATGCTAATGCTAAATGCTGATATTCTAAAATGTACTGCTGATACACCAAAATGTACCACTGATTAGCCAAAATGTGCCACTGATACACCAAAAAGTTCCACTGATATCCAAAAATGTACCACTGATATGCTACAATTTACCACTAAAATGTTAAAGTGCTAAATCTAAATGCTAATAGGGTAATGCTAAGTGCTAATATTATGAAATTTACTGGTGATATGCCAAAATGTACCAATGACATGCCAAATATGCCAAGGATATGCTAACATGCTAATGCTAATGCTAAATGCTAATATTCAAAAATGTACCATTGATACACCAAAATGTACCAGTGATACACTAAAATGTACCACTGATATGCCAAAATGTACTGCTGATACGCCACAATGTGCTACTGATACGTCAGAATGTACCACTAAAATGCTAATATGTTAGTTAGTTAGGTAGTTAGTTAGTTAGTTAGTTAGTTTACTGTTATAGGTGATAGGTTCAACGAGACATACTATCATTTAGTGCAGTAATGGCATTAGGAATAAAAGAGTTTTTGAAGATGTTACGATTGGCTTTTGGTACTTTATACCGTCTACCGGAGGGGAGTAGTAATATCCATCCATCGTCAACAGTTTATCCCATTAGGGGTCACGGGGGGGCTGGAGCCGATTCCAGCTTGCATCAGGCGAAGGCAGGGTACACCCTGGACAGGTCGCCAGTCCATCGCAGGGCACATAGAGACAGACAACATATAGACAGACAACCATTCACGCTCACATCCACACCTACGGGCAATTTAGAGTCATCAATTAACCTAAATTGCATATCTATCTTTGGACTGTGGGAGGAAGCCAGAGTACCCGGAGAAAACCCACGCTTGCACGGAGAGAACACGCAAACTCCACACAGAAGAGTCCCAAGCCGGATTCGAACCTGCGGCACTCTTGCTGTGAGGCGAGAGTGCTAACCACTGCACCACCGTGCAGCCCTAAAATGCTAATAGGCTAATGCTAAATGATAATATATTAATGCTAAATATGTATCAATGATATGACTAAATGTTCCACTTGTGATGACCCCTCCTCCTTGGCACTAGGTCTCCTTTTCCTTGTTGCTGTTGCGCCCCCTCTCTGTATTTCAGGAAGGAAGGTCATTAGTGTGATGAGCCACACCTGGGCCCAGTGAGCTCTCCCCTTTGAATAGCTTCCTCAGCCTGCAGTGTCCCTCTCTCCCTGGAAGAGTCCTCACACTCAGCAGCATGACAGAGACATGTCGTTTTGCTTTGTTCTGTTCTTCCCACCACACACATTCACACACACCCACACACACCCATACATGTTTTACACAACTTATTTACTGATTTACACATGTTGAATTGTTTTGTTTTTTTTTGTGATTTGTCAAATAAATTGAGTTCTTTTTCTACCGCTACCTCGCCTTTGTCTCCATCTTTGTTGCAGCTTTGAGCCAGGCTGTGACGCACTGATATGGCAAAATGTGCCACTGATGCTCCAAAATGTGCAACTGATAAGCCAAAATGTGCCACTGACATGCTAATATGCTAAATGCCAATATGCTAAAATGTACCCCTGATATGCCAAAATGTGCCACCAATGCACCAAAATGTACCACTGTTATGCCAAAATGTACCACCGATACCACACAATGTACCACTAAAATGCTAATTTGCTAATGCTATATGCTAATATGGTAATGTTAAATGATATTATCAAATGTACCGCTGATATGCCAAAATGTAACAATGAGACGCCAAAACGTGCCACTGATATGCAAAAATGTACCACTGATATGCTAAAATTTACCAATAAAATATTAATATGCTGTTGCTGAATGCTAATGTGCTAATATTCTAATATGCTAATGCTAAATGCTAATATTGCTGATATACCAAAATGTACCACTGATATGCCAAATGTGCCATTGATACACCCAAACGCGCCACTGATATGCTAATATATTAATGCTAACATGCTAATATGCTTTTGCTACTTGCTCATATTCTAAAATATGCCACTGAAATGCCACAATTTGCCAGTGATATTCCAAAATGTGCCACTAATACGCCAAAATGTACCACTGATGCACCATAATGTACCATGGATATGTTAATATGCTAATACTAAATGCTAATGCTAAATACTAATTTTCAAAAATGTACCTCTGATACAAAAAATGTACCAATGATACATCAAAATGTGGAACTAATATGCCAAAATGTCCTGCTCATATGCCAAAATATGCAACTGCTACACCAAAATGTGCCGCTGATATGCAAATATAATAATGCTAAATGCTAACATGCTGATAATCTAGTGCTATTTGCTAATTTTCTAAAATGTTCCACTGGAATGCCACAATATGCCAATAATACTCCAAATGTGCCACTGATATGCTAATATGGTCATGCTAAATGCTAATATGGTTATGCTAAATGGTAATATTCTAAAATGTACTGATGAATCACCAAAATATACAAAGGACACACCAAATTGTGCCACTAATATATCAAAATGTATTGCTGATACACCAAAATGTGCCACTGATATGCCAAAATGTACTGCTGATACACTAAAAAGTGCAACTGATACACCAAAATGTTCCATTGGTAAAATAAAATGTGCGAATGACATAATAATATGATAATACTAAATGCTAATGTGCTAATGCTAAATGCTAATATTCTAATATGCTAATGCTAAATGCTGATATTCTAAAATGTGCTGCTGATACACCATGTACCACTGTTATGCCAAAATGTGCTGCTGATAAACCAAAATGTATATATATATATATATATACGGATTGCTTCAGACTCTCAGCCACTACCGAGCATTTTGAAGGTGATTTAATGTAGATGTGCAAACCCTTCTTTGCACCTCCCACTGGCATCAGCACTTAGAGGGTATAAGTCTGCATAGGCCTGTCGAGCATGAAGCAAGTTGGAGCTCGGGCAGAAAAAGTGAGCTACAGATCTGATTTTCACATATGTGGTAGGGCTCTTTGAGCCAAAATATACAAATGATATGCCGAAATGTGCCACTGACATGCTAATATGCTAATGCTAAATGCTAATATGGTAATGTTTAATGATATTATCAAACGTACCGCTGATATGCCAAAATGTACTACTGAAATACCAAAATGTACCACTGACACGGCAAAATGTGCTACTGATACGGCAAAATATACCACTGATATGATAAAATGCGAATGCTAAATGCTAATATGGTAATGCTAAATTGTAATGTGCTAAAATGTACCACTAATTTGCCAAAATGTACTGCGTATACACCAAGATGTACCACTGATATGCCAAAATGTGCTGCTTATACACCAAAATGTACCAATGATACACTAAGTGTGCCACTAATATGCCAAGATATACTGCTGATGCACCAAAATGGCCAACTGATACATCAAAATGTGCCACTGATATGCGAAAATGTACCACTGATGCACCAAAATTTAACACTAAAATGCTAATATGATAATGCTAAATGCTAATATACTAATGCCAAATGCTATTATTCTAAAATGTGCAACTGATACACCAAAATATACCACTGATATGCTAACCTATTAATGATAACTGCTAATATGCTAGTTCTAAGTGCTAATATTCTCAAATGTACCACCAATATGCCAATGATGTTATAATTTATCAATAAAATGTTAATATGCTAATGCTAATATGTTAATACTAAATGCTAACAATATGAAATGTACTGGTGATAATCCAAAATGTGCCACTGATGCTCCAAAATGTGCAACTGATAAGCCAAAATATACCAATGAAATGCCAAACTGTGCCACTGACATGCTAATATGCTAAATGCTAATATGCTAAAATGCACCCCTGATATGCCAAAATGTGCCACCAATGCACAGAAATGTACCACTGCTATGCCAAAATGTACCACTGATACCACACAATGTACCACTCAAATGCTAAGTTGCTAATGCTAAATGCTAATATTGTAATGTTAAATGATATTATCAAATGACCTACACCTCAGATTAACGAAGGTATGGCTTGGTAAATACAGCAAAGTGACACAACCCACTGAAGTGAAGTGGTGGAATTCTGTACTTTCCTGGGTCCTGTTTGGTCCCACTTGCACCAAGAGAGCTCAAATTTGGCACAGACACACCTGAGAATGTTCTCCTGATGTGAACCAGGCTTTATTGACCTACATCTTTGCCAAAATAAGTTATGGCGTGATAAATACTGCAAAATTATTTAAACCATCTAACCACTGAAGTGATTTGGCAGAATTCTATACTTTCCTGGTTCCTGTTTGGGCCCGGATGTACCAAGAGAGCTCAAATTTGGCACAGTCACATGTGATGATGTTCTCCTTATGTGCTAGAGGTTTCATGGACCTACACCACAGATTGAAGAAGTTATGAATTGGTAAATACGGCAAAGTGACACAGCGCACTGAAGTGAAGTGGTGGAATACTGTACTTTCCTGGGTTCTGTTTGGTTTCACTTGCACCAAGAGAGCTCAAATTTGACACAGACACACCTGAGGACGTTCTCCTCATGTGGTCCAGGTTTCATGGACGTAAATCTTTGCCAAAAGAAGTTATGGAGTGATAAATACTGCAAAGTTATTCAAACCATCTACCCACTGAAGTGATTGGGTAGAATTTCATACTTTCCTGGTTCCTGTTTGGGCCAGGATGTACCAAGAAAGCTCAAATTTGACACAGACACATGTGATGCTGTTCTCCTTATGTGCTAAAGGTTTCATGGACCAACATCTCACATTAAAGAAGTTATGGCTTGGTAAATACGGCAAAGTGACACAGCCCACTGAAGTGAAGTGGTGGATTTCTGTACTTTCCTGGGTCTTGTTTGGTCCCACTTGTAGTAAGAGAGCTCACATTTGTACACAGACACACCTGAGAATGTTCTCCTCATGTGGACCAGGTTTCATGGACCTACATCTTTGCCAAAATAAGTTATGGCGTGATAAATACTGCAACGTTATTCAAACCATCTACTCAAAAAAGTGATTTGGTAGAATTCTATACTTTCCTGGTTCCTGTTTGGTCCCACTTGCACCAAGAGAGCTCAAATTTGACACGGACACACCTGAGAATGTGTACTCATGTGGACCAGGTTTCATGGACCTACATCTTTGCCAAGATAAGTTATGGCGTGATAAATACTGCAACGTTATTCAAACCATCTACCCAAAAAAGTGATTTGGTAGAATTCTATACTTTCCTGGGTCCTGTTTGGTACCACTTGCACCAAGAGAGCTCAAATTTGGTACAGACACACCCTAGAATGTTCTCCTGATATGGACCAGGTTTCTTGGAGTTACATGTTTTCCAAAAGAAGTTATGGCGTGATAAATACTACAAAGTTATTCAAACCATCTTCCCACTGAAGTGATTTGGGAATATTCTATACTTTTCTGGTTCCTGTTTGGGCCAGAATGTACCAAGAGAGCTCATATTTTGCACAGGCAAATGTGAGGATGTTCTCCTTATGTTTTAGAGGTTTCATGGACCTACACCTCAGATTAAATAAGCTATGGCTTGGTAAATTCGGAAAAGTGACATAGCCCACTGAAGTGAAGTGGTGGAATTCTGTACTTTCCTGGGTCCTGTTTGGTCCCACTTGTAGCAAAAGAGCTCAGATTTGGCATAGATACACCTGAGGATGTTCTACTTATGTGGTCCAGGTTTCTTGGAGGTACATTTTTTCTAAAAGAAGTAATGGCATGATAAATACTGCAAAGTTATTCAAACCATCTAACCACTGAAGTGATTTGGCAGAATTCTATACTTTCCTGGTTCCTGTTTGGTCCAGGATGTACCAAGAGAGCTCAAATTTGGCACAGTCACATGTTAGGATGTTCTCCTTATGTGGACCAGGTTTCATGGACCTACATCTTTGCCAAAAGAAGTTATGGCGTGATAAATACTGCAACGTTATTTAAACCATCTACCCACAAAAGTGATTTGGTAGAAATCTATACTTTCGTTGTTCCTGTTTGGGCCAGGATGTACCAAGAGAGCTCAAATTTGACACAGACACATGTGATGCTGTTCTCCTTATGTGCTAGAGGTTTCATGGACCAACATCTCACATTAAAGAAGTTATGGCTTGGTAAATACGGCAAAGTGACACAGCCCACTGAAGTGAAGTGGTGGATTTCTGTACTTTCCTGGGTCCTGTTTGGTCCCACTTGTAGCAAGAGAGCTCAAATTTGGCACAGACACACCTGAGAATGTTCTCCTGATGTGGACCAGGTTTCATGGACCTACATCTTTGCCAAAAGAAGTTATGGTTTGGTAAATATTACAAAGTTATTAAAACCATCTACCCACTGAAGTGATTTGGTAGAATTCTATACTTTCCTGGTTCCTGTTTGGTCCCACTTGCACCAAGAGAGCTCAAATTTGACACAGACACACCTGAGAATGTGTACTCATGTGGACCAGGTTTCATGGACCTACATCTTTGCCAAGATAAGTTATGGCGTGATAAATACTGCAACGTTATTCAAACCATCTACCCAAAAAAGTGATTTGGAAGAATTCTATACTTTCCTGGGTCCTGTTTGGTCCCACTTGCACCAAGAGAGCTCAAATTTGGCACAGACACACCCTAGAATTTTCTCCTGATATGGACCAGGTTTCTTGGAGCTACATGTTTTCCAAAAGAAGTTATGGCATGATAAATACTACAAAGTTATTCAAACCATCTTCCCACTGAAGTGATTTGGGAATATTCTATATTTTTCTGGTTCCTGTTTGGGCCAGAATGTACCAAGAGAGCTCATATTTTGAACAAGCACATGTGAGGATGTTCTCCTTATGTGTTGGAGGTTTCATGGACCTACACCTCAATTTAAATAAGTTATGGCTTGGTAAATACGGCAAAGTGCTACAGCCCACTGAAGTGAAGTTGTGGAATTCTTTACTTTCCTGGGTCCTGTTTGGTTTCACATGCACCAAGAGAGCTCAAATTTGGCACAGACACACCTGAGAATGTTCTTCTCATGTAGTCAAGGTTTCTTGGAGCTAAATTTTTTCGAAAAGAAGTTATGGCGTGATAAATACTGTTAAGTTATTCAAACCATCTAACCACTGAAGTGATTTGTCAGATTTCTATATTTTTCTTGTTCCTGTTTGGGCCAGGATGTACCAAGAGAGCTCAACTTTGGCACAGGCACATGTGAGGATGTTCTCCTTATGTGCTAGATGGTTCATGGACCTACACCTCAGATTAAAGAAGGTATGGCTTGGTAAATACAGCAAGATGACACAGCCCGATGAATTGAATTGGTGGAATTCTGTACTTTCCTCGGTCCTGTTTGAGCCAGGCTTTACCAAGAGAGTTCAAATTTGGTGTAGACACACCTGAGAATGTTCTTCTCATGTAGTCAAGGTTTCTTGGACCTACATCTTTGCCAAAAGAAGTTATGGTTTGATAAATACTGCAAAGTTAATCAAACCATCTACCCACTGAAGTGATTTGGTAGAATTCTACACTTTCCTGGGTCCTGTTTGGTCCCACTTGCACCAAGAGAGCTCAAATTTGGCACAGACACATGTGATGCTGTTCTCCTTATGTGCTAGAGGTTTCATGGACCAACATCTCAGATTAAAGAAGTTATGGCTTGGTAAATACGGCAAAGTGACACAGCCCACTGAAGTGAAGTGGTGGAATTCTGTACTTTCCTGGGTCCTGTTTGGTCCCACTTGCACCAAGAGAGCTCAAATATGACACAGACACACCTGAGGACGTTCTACTCATGTGGTCCAGGTTTCGTGGACCTACATCTTTGCCAAAAGAAGTTATGGCGTGATAAATACTGCAAAGTTATTCAAACCATCTAACCACTGAAGTGATTTGGCAGAATTCTATATTTTTCTGGTTCCTGTTTGGGCCAGGATGTGCCAAGAGAGCTAAAATTTGGCACAGGCACATGTGATGATGTTCTCCTTATGTGCTAGATGGTTCTTGGACCTACACCTCAGATTAAAGAAGGTATGGCTTGGTAAATACAGCAAAGTGACACAGCCCAATGAATTGAATTGGTGGAATTCTGTACTTTCCTGGGTCTTGTTTGAGCCAGGCTGTACCAAGAGAGCTCAAATTTGGTGTAGACACACCTGAGGATGATCTCCTTATGTGGTCCAGGTTTCATGGACCTACATCTTTGCCAAAAGAAGGTATGGTGTGATAAATATTGCAAAGTTATTCAAACCATCAACTCACTGAAGGGATTTGGTAGAATTCTATACTTTCCTGGTTCCTGTTTGGGCCAGGATGTACCAAGAGAGCTCAAATTTGGCACAGACACACGTGAGAAGGTTCTACTCATGTGGACCAGGTTTCATGGACCTATGTCTTTGCCAAAAGAAGTTATGGTTTGGTAAATATTGCAAAGTTATTCAAACCATCTACCCACTGAAGTAATTTGGTAGAATTCTGTACTTTCCTGGGTCCTGTTTGGTCCCATTTTCACCAAGAGAGCTCGAATTTGGCACAGGCACATGTGAGGATGTTTTCCTTATGTGCTAGAGGTTTCATGGACCTACACCTCAGATTAAAGAAATTATGGCTTGGTAAATATTGCAAAGTTATTCAACCATCTACCCACTGAAGTGATTTGGTAGAATTCTATACTTTCCTGGTTCCTATTTGTTGGAATCAGCCCGCTACCTACCACTGTTTTTTAAATATGAGCCTTTGAAATACTACTAAAATTTGGAAGGACTTTCACGCATGATAACTCATTATTAAATGTACCTAGAGTGACATAATTACCTTTGGTTGATGCAGTAAGCTTTTCCTGGCAACATGTTTCCCTGAGAGATGCTGTAGGATTTGTATTGGGCTATTCAATGGTCTTGGAAGCTTTACAAAATACTGTCTACATTTTCACAAATTTTATCAAAACTCAAAGCAGTTGAAAGAGACAAACTAAATGCTGTTGGCAACATTTAATTGGTTTTTGAACTGCTTGAATTGAGCACAGTGAAAGGTAAACACAACTTTCAACACATTTGTACAAGAAAATAAATGTATCAATAATACATAAATAAAAACACAATCAGAGTCCTCCTATAACACAAATATTTTAAGTTGGACAACAAAGAGAAATAAAATCATTTACAAATGTGCCCTGTGGAGTGCCCAGGCAGTGAACAAAACAAAGTCAAATGCCCTCAAGGGTGAGATTCTATTGAACATAAAACATAACATAAAATTGTGCCTTCAGTGGTGAGCTTTTATTGAACAAAACATAAAGTGCCTTCAAGAGTGCCCTCTCAGCAGGCAAATATAACCCATGCAGTGCAGAAAACGAGTAAAATGCCATCCCAGTCGACAAAATGTTTTAAAAAAATAAGTCCCAAAGGGTGCATTTCTATTGAACAAAACATAAAAAGTGCCCTGAAATATGCCCTTCCAGTGGACAAAAGGTAGAATAAAGTGCCCTGAAGAATGTCTGATAAACAGCATGATTACTCGAACTCACCATGCAGTCAGGGCTGCTGCTGAACTTCCTAGATGCTCCGGGCTGGTTCCAGACGGTGCTCTTTTTTGCTTTCTGTTCCCTGCAACTCAATCCTCACTCCATTGTCAAGTGCCCAGCATGTTGTTTGCAGGCGTTTCATCCACATACTCACACATAATTCTCCATGGCTGGGGTCGCTGGCATGTTCTCAGCAGGCGTTTCATCCACATACTCACATGTACTCTGATTTTGGGACTCAGGAACACACACATCATTCTCCCTGACAGGACTGTCTGTCAGCTTCCCCGCTGGGGTTTCCCTCATGCATCCAGCTGTCTCCTGTGTGAAGATGAGGGGTGCTGGTGCATCCCTTGGAGCCTGCTTGACAGGGATTTGCTTGTTCACTCTCCATCTCAGCAATGGGTACTTCCATCTTCTTGACCCGGGGCTTGGAAGCATGCATGTTTCCCAAATAATAGTCTACTACGGATTGCTTCAGACTCTCAGCCACTACCGAGCATTTTGAAGGTGATTTAATGTAGATGTGCAAACCCTTCTTTGCACCTCCCACTGGCATCAGCACTTAGAGGGTATAAGTCTGCATAGGCCTGTCGAGCATGAAGCAAGTTGGAGCTCGGGCAGAAAAAGTGAGCTACAGATCTGATTTTCACATATGTGGTAGGGCTCTTTGAGCCAAAATATACAAATGATATGCCGAAATGTGCCACTGACATGCTAATATGCTAATGCTAAATGCTAATATGGTAATGTTTAATGATATTATCAAACGTACCGCTGATATGCCAAAATGTACTACTGAAATACCAAAATGTACCACTGACACGGCAAAATGTGCTACTGATACGGCAAAATATACCACTGATATGATAAAATGCGAATGCTAAATGCTAATATGGTAATGCTAAATTGTAATGTGCTAAAATGTACCACTAATTTGCCAAAATGTACTGCGTATACACCAAGATGTACCACTGATATGCCAAAATGTGCTGCTTATACACCAAAATGTTCCAATGATACACCAAATGTGCCACTAATATGCCAAAATGTACTGCTGATGCACCAAAATGTGCAACTGATACAGCAAAACGTGCCACTGATTTGCGAAAATGTACCACTGATACGTGACAATTTAACACTAAAACGCTAATATGTTAATGCTAAATGCTAATATGCTAATGCTAAGTGCTAATATTCTCAAATGTACCGCCAATATGTCAAAATGTACCAATCATGCTCCAAAATGTGCCACTGATGTGCCAAAATGTACTGCTGATATGTGAAAATGTACCACTGATATGCCAAAATGTGCTGCTGATACAGCAAAATGTAGCGGTAATATTCTAAACTGTACCGCTGATACACCAAAATGTACCAATGATACACCAAATGTGCCACTAATATGCAAAAATGTACTGCTGATGCACCAAAATGGTCAACTGATACACCAAAACGTGCCACTGATATGCTAATATGATAATGCTAAATGCTAATGTGCTAATGCTAAAGGGTAATATGCCAAAATGTGCAACTGCTCCACTAAAATGTGCCACTGATAGGCCAATATGTGCCACTGATATGCTAATATAATAATGCTAAATGCTAACATGCTGATATGCTAGTAGTATTTGCTAATTTTCTAAAATGTATCGCTGAAATGCCACAATATGCCAATGATGCTCCAAAATGTGCCACTGATATGCCAAAATTTACCACTGATACATCACAGTGCATGCTTAAAATGCTAATATGCTAATGCTAAATGCTAATATGGTAATGCTAAATGAAAATATTATCAAATGTACAATTGATATGCCAAAAGGTGCTGCTGATACACCAAAATGTACCGCTAATATGCCAAAATGTACTGCTGATGCACCAAAATGGTCAACTGATACACCAAAACGTGCCACTGATATGCTAATATGATAATGCTAAATGCTAATGTGCTAATGCTAAAGAGTAATACGCCAAAATGTGCAACTACTCCACTAAAATGTGCCACTGATTGATTGATTGATATGCCAAAAGGTGCTGCTGATACACCAAAATGTACCGCTAATATTCTAAACTATACTGCTGATACACCAAAATGTACCAGTGATACACCAAATGTGCCACTAATATGCCAAAATGTACTGCTGATGAACCAAAATGGTCAATGGTCAAAATGTACCATTGATACTTCAAAACGTGCCACGGATATGATACGCCACAATTTAACACTAAATTGCTAATATGCTGATGCTAAATGCTAATATGGTAATGCTAGATGCTAGTATTCTAAAATGTGCCACTGATATGCAAACATAATAATGCTAAATACTAATATGCTAATTGCTAATATTCTCAAATGTACCGCCAATATGACAAAATGTACCAATCACACCCCAAAATGTACTCCTGATATGTCAAAATGTACCACTGATATGACAAAATGTGCTGCTTCTACACCAACATGTACCACTGAAAGGCTAAAAACGACCACTGATACACCAAATGTGCCACTGATATGCTAATATGACAATGCTAAATGCTAATATACCAATGCTGACTGGTAATATTCTAAAATGTACTGCTTATCCACCAAAATGCACCAACGACACACCAAATTGTGCCACTAATATATCAAAATGTACTGCTGATGCACCAAAATGTGCAACTGATATGCCAAAATGTACCACCGATATGCCAAAATATGCCACATTTATGATACAATGTGAATGCTAAATGCTAATATGGTAATGCTAAATGGTAATATGCTAAAATGTACCACTGATATGCCAAAATGTGCTGCTTATACACCCAAATGTTCCAACGATACACCAAATGTGCCTCCAATATGCCAAAATGTGCAACTGATACGCCAGTATGTGCCACTGATATGCCAAAATGTACTGCTGATACAGCAGAATGTGCAACTAATACGCCAAAATGTGCCACTGATACATGTGCTCCTGATGTGCCAAAATGTACTGCTGATATGACAAAATGAGGAACTGATTCGCCAAAATGTGCCACTGATAAGCCAAATTATGCCACAGATGTGCTCATATGCTAAGGCTAAATGCTAATATGGTAATGCAAAATGCTAATATGGTAATGCTAAATGCTAACATGGTAATTCCAAATGCTAGCATTCTAAAATGTGCCACTGATACACCAAAATGTACCACTGATACACCAAAATATACCACTGATATGCTAACATAATAATGCTAAATGCTATTATGCTAATGCTAAGTGGTAATATTCTCAAATGTACCGCCAATATGCCAAAATGTATCAATCATGCTCCAAAATGTGCCACTGATGTGCCAAAATGTAATGCTGATATGTCAAAATGTGGGTGTAGCAGGCCCCTATTAACCCACATCTCTGGGGCTTGTGACTGATAACGCCTATTTAATAGCCTGACAACAGTCTAATGGCTGCCTTTCCAAAGAGGATGACAGTGGAAATATAGCATTTGGCTTCATTGTGAGGTAGAGGTGGTTCGGGCATCTGGTAAGGATGCCTCCTGGGCGCCTCCCTAGGGAGGTGTTCCAGGTATGACCAGCAGGGACGATACCCCGGGGAAGACCCAGGACTAGGTGGAGAGATTATATCTCCACCCTGGCTTGGGAATGCCTCGGGATCACCCAGTCAGAGGTGATTAATGTGGCCCGGGAAAGAGAAGTTTGGGGTCCCCTGCTGGAGCTGTTGCCCCCGCGACCCCAGATAAGCAGTTGAAGATGAAGAAGACTTCTTCTCTGTTTTTTTATAATGTTTCAACTCTTAATACCGTTGTCAAGTAAATGTTTTTATCTAAACAGAGACTCAGTGTCCAACCTGCTGTGAGCATCAAATCTGTAACTTTTTCTTGTACAGGACCTTCTTTAGGATCAGGGTGGAAAACCCAGAGGCAGAGTTCTGTTTTTCTTTACATTATTTTTCTTTATGGAAATTTTCTCCAGTAGTGCCCAGACTTTAGAAAGTTATGTAGGTTATCAGCTTTGATGCTTATGTGGGTTAAAATACTGCAGAGTTTCCTCTCTGTCAACTGGTCCTATAGTCTTCCCATCTTCTCTTCAGTTCAGTTCAGGAACACTCACTGTCAGAGACATGAGGGTAAATGAATTCATATTCAGTCTGTCAGTGGATGTTATCTATTTCTGTAATCAGTAACACTTCTTGTTCTTTTAAATGTGTTCAAACTGAAAAAAATATCAGAATCAAAATATTTATTTCCAGGGGTGTCAGGTATATACAAGGACTTTGCTTTGGTTTGTTGGTGCTAATAAGCAGTAAAAAAAACAGGAGGCACAATATATAAATATAAATTTCTTTAAGATACAAATAAAAAAAATAAACCTTTTTTTCCCACCTGTCAGCACTAACTCCCATCGTTGAATACCACAGAGGGAGGTAACAACGTTTTACGGGATCTGTGCTTATTTTAGTATTGCACAAAAGTAAGTTAATATTTTAGTACATGTGTGACCATCACCGGCCCTCCTGGTAACTAATCTTTATTGGTTTTTTCCTATCACGAGCCAGAGAGTGAAGTGCTACACTTCAGTGAAATGAGGGGAAAATGAGGGGTCGATAGGGGGATATAAATAAGATGGGCAGGGAAGCGTACATGCTATGAATGTAAGGTGCTGATTTATACCCACCAACCAGTAACCCACGAGAAAAAACAGAAGGGAGAAGCTTAAACCGTTGGAAAGGAGTGCATAAAGTGCATGAGCCCAGTGTAAAATTCGAAGACTGACCTAGCACATTTTGGCGGGTCCCATTAGTTCTCAACAATGGGACTCGACAGGTGCTGGCAGGCCCTGAACCCAATCATGCATGTGTTATTGACACCGAAGCCCAGAGCGGCCGTCATGACCAAGCCTGGCCAAACTGGTCAAGTGCCCCACCCCATCCCAGGCTACGAGAGCACCAAGGAGGCAACACCCAGATAGCCACCAGAGCCGACGGGCCGCACGCACACCCAGATGCCCAGAGGAGGCAGCGGCCGACACCCCCCGGGGCGACACCCGCCGCCCAACATCCAGCCCAAACCACCCCACTAAAAGGGAGGGGGCGAGAGAGGGCCCCACAAACCAAACAGGCCCCACCAATGCAGCCGCCCCAGCGGCCACCCCAGACCCGCCACAGGCCGGCCGCCCATGGCACCCCAACCCAGAAGGGAGATGGGGCCACCCCCAAGGATGCACAGACCGCCGGCCCCCCACGCCAACCCTGAAGATCACAGTGCCGAGGACGCAGGGCACACAGACCGTCCACCCTACCACTTCCCAGGATAAGGCCTCGGCCAGCAGTACTTGATCCCCGGTGGTGTCGCAGGTCCAAACAAGAGCCTGTGCGTGGATGAGCGAGCAGCGCTGCTGTCTCCAGGCTCCACTCTCCAGGTGACTCCTCCTCCTCCTCCAAACATGGCAGCGTAGCAGCTTCCCCGACAGATGACGCGGAGAGGGACAGAAGTAGGAGAAGAAGAAGCGGCTACTAAACCCATCCTGAACGTGTTCTTAAAAAACTCTTTTGCTGGCTCTGGTAAAACCATGTGCAGCCTTCCAAGGAGCAGAAACAGAGAGGCTGTAGAGGACTGAATGTTTCCAGGGGAGAAAAACAACTTTTTCTGCTGTTCCACACCGAGAGGATGGATGGAGAACATTCTGCGCTGTCAGGAGTTGAGTGGGAAAGAGAGAGGCTTCCACCAAGTTACAACAGCCCCGCTCCTGCTGTAAGAATCCCACATTTTCTCCTCATTTAGGTGACTTGCATGTGACTAGCTCAGTTGATTTTTTTTTGCAGTGGAATCATACGTGTATAGGTGAACCAAAGTGTTTGCTTTGTCCTCTGACAGTCACCTTTAATGCCAAATGAAGAAGAAGCTTGAGCATAAACGTGATCTTTAGTGAATGGATTTAAAAATAAGGCCTTAATTGGTATTAAAATGTCTTTAAATTTAAATTTTAAACTTTAAATTTAAACTTTAAATTCTCCAAATAACTGGTAACACAATAATATACCAAATGCCTCTCATATTAAAGGGAATGTATATATGTTTATATACAGTATATTTATACATTTTTAATCATTTCGTATTGTCGATGTGTAGACTGCTTTTAATGTGAAAAATGCGGGATGTTTAATCCAGTGGATATCATGTCATGCACGCTCCTGAGAAATGGAGTCCAACGACCAGCCAACACCATTGGGTGCCATCACCACATTTTGTCTTGTTTTGTATTGCCAATGCGTGAACAGGTTGTAATATAACTTTAAACTTGAGATCTTCCCCTACATACTCGGCTGCCTATAACAGCCTGTGGACTGATTTCTGACCCCGGACAGTTTTTCTTCGTAACGTTAGCTGATGAAGTAATTTGCAAATGGCAAACTGAATATTGGACATTGCAGAGACTAATGGTGACATACTGTAAAATAATGTTATGTGTAATGCCAACTGCAGTTCACTTAATGGCCACTGGTGTCATTAAGAACAAGGATGTTCTTAAAGTTACATGTAATACCTTGAAAGGGAAATACCACCTAAATTAAGAATTCCAATATGTTATTGCCATGGCCTAGGACAGTTCAAGCAATATTTGTGAATAAGAGCTACTCTCTCTTAAAGCCAGAAACCAGAGAGGAAGTCTCAACCTTGTCATGTGACTCTGCTGTTCCCTGCTGCTCTTTTCCACTGATGCCGTTCGCACCAAATTCAGAACTCCGTTGCTCACTGACAAAACAGCAACAAACACAGCTCCCGTCTACCTGAGCTCCCTCATCCAGGTCTGTACTCCTTCCTGCAAATGAAAGGTGCCTGGTGCCATCACAACAGGGCCCCAAGTCGCTAGCTAGACTTTTCTCCTCTGTAGTCCCCCAATGGTGGACGTTACCTGAAGCATCCACAGACCCTTTCCACCTTTAAGAAAAAGCTAAAGACCCAGCTCTTTCATGAGCCCCTCCACACCTAATGACACTGATGCTATTGATGATGTTGATAAAGATGATATTGATGATGTTGCTGGTGTTTGCCTCAGTGCACTTCCTGTCGGCATCTGTGTCCAATCAGACTTGAAGCTGTTGTTGGCACTTTGACGTTGTTCCCTCCCATCTAGATCCTTGCTTGCATGAAATGGTTTAATGTGTAATAGAAAACTGTGATATTTGATTTTACTAACTGCTTGTCTGCTTTTGATGTTGTTGGTTCTTTTGTTTGGTGAGCCAAAGACAAATGTCCACCCTGGTCAACAATAAAGATTTATCATATTGAATTTATCTGTCTTGCTTAACCGGAATATTGTTCATCTTGTACTTTCTCACCCAATTCGTCTGCTGTCAAACTATTACATAGGCATTATCAGTCATTATTAGCACCGTTGCTTTTGCATGGGAGAAGGTTCACTGAGTGCGCACCAGTGAAAACCACCCCCACCACAACCTCAGCCTGCAAAGAAAGGTTCCCACTTGTAACGCTGTAATAGTAATAGTAAATACTTGTGTCCAAATAGGCTTATAGTTGTATTATTCAACATTTAGAGTACATAATGAATCCAAAACACATATCTTGCCATTTTTCTGTCTTCTCCGAGACCAAAGTTTTGAACGTCTACAAGGCCTACGAAGTGCAACAGGGGATTGGCATACAGTTTATTACACATAATGTACCTATTATTTTAAAATGCATATGCTATGTTGTAGTTTCTGGTTAGGCGGTTAGTGAAGGTAGGCAGCACATTTAAAATATATGTTTTAAAAATAAATGTGTGAAGCGGGGCTTTCCAAAAATCTACAAACAAACTTTATCAGCTAAAAACAATCAGTGTCAGAGTAAATAGTTTTAACATCCTGATAATTACAGGTGTTGACTCTGATATCATTTGCAAATGTTTTTTTTCCTTGCTTAATTTCAGCATTAAAGTTGAAGTAGGCAGAAGTCGAGCAAATGTGATTTTAAAAAGTTATTTTTTGGCTATAAAACGGTCGCTTTATTGTGACAGTAGTGCGCGAGACAGGTAATCTGATAAAAAAAAAAAAAAAAAAATCATGTTCCTTCAGTGCTCCTAATAGCATCTGCAAGATTTCACAGACTGGAAAAAACAACCAATCAGAGCTGAGCTAGAGCCTTGCTGTCTCCAAGCAGCAATCACTGAAATCAAACCCATCAAATAAAAACAAAGTCATGGCAACAGCGGTGACGCACGACGTCATATAAGACCTGCTGACCTTTGCTCTCTCTCATTTTGCACTTGGGTTTGAGGAGACTTGACCTTTTGCAAAATTGGCGAGCTGATCTCTTTGGAGGAAATATCTGAAGAGGTGATCTTGTTGGAAAACTACTGAAGTAGAAGAAGAAGCAGAAGAAGAGGAAGAAGAAGAAGGAGGAGGAGGAGAAGTTAACTCGGAGAAATGGCTTGGAGCCCGGTTCCTTTCCTGCTCGGGTGTGACCTGGACCTTCATGGGCAAGGTAAGACAATTCAATTCATATTTTCTCTTAATTGACCTCTTTAAAAAGTTTAAATGAACATATTTTGTTGAATGTAAATGTGAAGAAGTAGCATAATATTTGATGGCCTGTCTTAAAACACTGCTTGGGTGATGCTCGACGTTTTCTTAAAAGTTGAATTAGCGGCTTTGAATGTATTAAAACTGTCGGCAAAGATGTGAAATTTATTAAGAACAGATCCGTGATTTGAAAACATTTGTTTTGTTTTGAGGGCATCCATTTATTGAATTTGACGTAGACAGTTATGGCAAATAAATCGGCGCCTGGGCTAATATTTGAACAATGCGTGAAAACAAATGTTTTGTAACCATGGAGATGATGTTAGTATTAGATTCAAATGTAGGCAGCTAGTAGGGGCTGACGCCATCATGTCAGACGTGCAGATGTAAACAAACCGGGCCAGATGATTTAACTTGTTTTAAACTGGATTCAGAGTTGTTGTCGAAGCATCGGGTTATTTTAAGTTCAAAGTTCATCACAGTTATATATATATATATATATATATATATATATATGCGCGTCCTGCGCCCAGGATGCCACCGTCTCCTGTGCGCAGTCTGATTTGTAATGTACAGTATGAACTGGGAAAATAAGCGACTATAGTATCCACAGAAGCTCAGACGATTGTGTGGTTATTGTGAAGAAACTCGCTGGTTGCGCGTGAAGGTACCCAAGGTTCAGCGTGCGTAAGTACGCATGCGGTTTTGTGTGTGTTTGTATTTCACACCGCTTATTGTAAACCATAGGAGTGATGGAGATTGTGACATCATCTTGCAAACACACAATTCACACAGTGTCATAACGAATCCTCCCCTGCTGAATTACCGAAGGTCCTCAAAACCGTGTGTTGCCCCTCTCCAATAACTGTCTCTTTCCATATTAATTATTATATGATGTGATGCTCGGTAAAAACATTTCTATTTTTAGATGTGAAACTGTGTGGAGACATTACTATTGCACGTGAATGTAATTCAATCTTATTCTATTCATTTCTCACCATAAAAATGATAGCATTATGATATATTTATATTATTAATTATGCCTATAAAGGCTACATATTCCTCCAACGCCCTAATAGTAGTGCCCATTGTTAATAATATTGTTATATGTTTGTGATTATAGTAATATTACGAGACAGTGGTATATGTAAAACTGCTTCCTGTGATATTATTAAAGTTATAAAATAGTATTAATATAGTAATAGTATAGTAGAAATAGTATTTGAGCATGTGGGTCTCAATGGATTATAAGACAATGCCTTTTCATTTGATACGCCAGAGTAATCAGTGGCATGCTCTACGCCTGTGTCTGTATTTTAATGCAGTAATGGTGCAGTGCTCTGTGACTGATAAATGTTGATTTTGGATCATAGTTTCATAATCTGAACTCGGTCCGTGACTATTTCTTGTAATGCCTCTGTTTGGTTGTCTGGTTTTTATTAACCTTTCTTGTTAATAAAAGCCTGTATGACGCCATCTTGTCTCTTTAAAAATCGTGGTTCAACCATCATGTTTGTGCTTATAGAGGGACTGGGCAAGGCGACTCTTTTTATAAGGTAAAATAAAGGTAAGAGCGTCTGAAAATGAACCTGTTCTTACAAAGTTAGAATGGTGCATGCGCCATGTCTGTGATTATGTGCTGGAGCTTGTGTCAGCATCTGTATCAGTGTGTGACCCTTTTATGCATGTTCTTTAACACCTTCTTATGTAAGTGATGTGATCTTACATGACCACTAATATCTGCCAACATGAGGAGGTTACTGGTTATTTCACATGAGTGACATTTTCATGTGTGTTTGATTTGTCCTCTCACCAAGAAGATGTGTTGGAAAAAGGTTAATGTCTGCAGTCTGTGTTATTTAACAACACACACACACACACACACACACACACACACACACACACCTCACACACAGTCCTGATAAAGCATAATTTTTCAAGTTTTTATTCTTCAATCTGTTATTTTGAGGTAATCATAACGGTATAACTAAATGCACTTCCTGTTTGATTATTGCTTATTTAGTCACTGTTAATTATTGTAATATGAAGGACTGAGGTTTTCCATACTTAAACATTCTTTCCTTGCAGGTGTCTTCCGTCCTGCGGCTGAGCTGATCAGGATCATTGATGAAGACAGCAAAGGTAACACTCTCCCTTTTGTTGTTCTGAATGATGATGGTTGTTCAGAAGCAGGCGATCACATTCCTGAGGGAATTGAAGGTGTGGGCATCCCCCGTCTCCCTTCTTTCTATGATGATGAGGAATCAGTGGTCGATTATGAGGACATCTTACATGACCTATTCCCTGCTCGCACCCCTTTCCACTTGGCTAAGGAATATCTAGCAGAGGTCAATGGTTATGATGAGGATGATGATACAGCCTCAGATGATAGCGATGCCTGGAGTGATCGGAGTTACTTTGATGACGGTGTTGTTGAGGAGGAAGAGGATGATGGTTTTCAGGTTGATGAAGATGAAGATGAGTATGATTTTGAGATTGACGATGTCAACTTTCAACATCCTCACCTACATCAGCATCAGCCACCTCCTCAGGATCAGGAGGAGCTGACTCCCTCAACCTCTGGCCTCAGGGAGGAGGACAGCTCCGAGGAGCCGACTCCCTCAATCTCTGGCCTCAGGGAGGAGGACAGCTCCGAGGAGCCGACTCCCTCAACCTCTGGCCTCAGGGAGGAGGACAGCTCCGAGGAGCCGACTCCCTCAACCTCTGGCCTCAGGGAGGAGGACAGCTCCGAGGAGCCGACTCCCTCAACCTCTGGCCTCAGGGAGGAGGACAGCTCCGAGGAGCCGACTTCCTCATCCTCTGGCCTATGCTCCTCTGCAAAGAGGAGCAGGGAGGAGGACAGCTCCGAGGAGCCGACTTCCTCAACCTCTGGCCTATGCTCCTCTAGAAAGAGGAGCAGGGAGGAGGACAGCTCCGAGGAGCCGACTTCCTCATCCTCTGGCCTATGCTCCTCTGCAAAGAGGAGCAGGGAGGAGGACAGCTCCGAGGAGCCGACTTCCTCAACCTCTGGCCTATGCTCCTCTAGAAAGAGGAGCAGGGAGGAGGACAGCTCCGAGGAGCCGACTTCCTCAAGCTCTGGCCTATGCTCCTCTAGAAAGAGGAGCAGGGAGGAGGACAGCTCCGAGGAGCCGACTCCCTCAACCTCTGGCCTCAGGGAGGAGGACAGCTCCGAGGAGCCGACTCCCTCAATCTCTGGCCTCAGGGAGGAGGACAGCTTCGAGGAGCCGACTCCCTCAACCTCTGGCCTGTGCTCTTCTGGAAAGAGGAGCAGGGAGGAGGACAGCTCCGAGGAGCCGACTTCCTCAACCTCTGGCCTATGCTCCTCTGGAAAGAGGAGCAGGGAGGAGTACAGCTCCGAGGAGCCGACTTCCTCAACCTCTGGCCTATGCTCCTCTAGAAAGAGGAGCAGGGAGGAGTACAGCTCCGAGGAGCCGACTTCCTCAACCTTTGGCCTCAGCTCCTCTAGAAAGAGGAGCAGGGAGGAGGACAGCTCCGAGGAGCCGACTCCCTCAACTGGGAGGGCCTCAGCTCCTCCACACAGTGGAGTGGAGAGAGATTCTGGGAGGTCATTGCTAAGAGACCAATGTGGTTTGATGACAGTGACTGAGATTAGGATTTCAGCCCTGTATAAAGCAGCACAATCCATCTGGAAGCAGTCACATCTGATACCTCGATTTCTCTTTGGGAGAAATGTTCTTTGGATCTGACAGGACTGGCAGCACAAAAAAAAAAAAAAAAAAAAAAAAAAAAATTGTGAATTTCTCCACTGCGGGACCAATAAAGGAATATCTTATCTTATCTTATCTTAGCACCCTTGGCAGAGAGTTGCAGCAGAGCCTGTCTGTAACCAGATATTTAGTTTTAGGGATGTTTCTTTGAGAGGTGTCTTTTGTGTTTGGTAGGACTTATTTTTACCTTAAAGGCTGGCTTGTTTGTTTCTGGTAGGATTTCTTTATGCCTCTGCACCAGTGACAGTGGCGACTGGAGGCATTATGTTTTCGGGTTGTTGAGTTTCTTCACATTTGGTACTAGCTTCCACTTACAATGACTGATTAGAATTTGGTGGACAAAGGGAAGTATGACATCAGAAAACATTTTGGACGTGATTCAATATTTCATATGTTAATACTGATACTTTCAGTAGAGGTGGGTTAGTGGCGAGAAAATTTATATATGTGTAGTTTGTTGTTATATATATAATTTCTCTATATAATGTAGTTTGTTTGTATATATATATATATATGTATACATATATATTTATGTTTACATACACACATACATATATACATACATACAAATAAAAATTATCTATGCAAAATTAAATTAGATATATAAAATAAAAAAATTATATATATGAATAATGTTATATATATGAAAATTATCTGTAAAATTGTCTATATAAAATTATATTATCTTCATAAAATTACCTAAGTTAAATTAACAAAAATTAGAACAAAGTTAATTAAGTCCTCCGAAGAGGGGGGTGGTGGCGGGCCCATAGTCACTGATTTGGCCTCTTTTTATATATATATATATATATATATATATATATATATATATATATATATATATATATATATAATATAGTAATATTTATATTTATATTTATTTATTTACACATTTGTTTTTATATATTTATATTTACATACACAGATACATATATATATATATATATATACAAATATATTAATGAAAATTATCTATGCAAAATTAAATTATATATATATAATAAAAAAATGTCATATTTTTTCATAAACAAAGTTAATTTAACCCTCCAAAGAAGGGGGGGCAAAAAACAGAGGTATATATATGAAAATTATCTATAAAATTGTATATATAGAATTATATTTTCTTCATAAAATTACCAAATTAAATTAAAAAAGATTTGAACAAAGTTAATTAAGTCCTCCGAAGAGGGGGGTGGTGGCGGGCCCATAGTCACTGATTTGGCCTCTTTATATATATATATATATATATATATATATATATATATATATATATATATATATATATTAATATATATAGTTTATATATATATGTTTATATTTATATTTATTTACATATTTATTTTTATATATTTATATTTACATACACACATACATATATATATACAAATATATTAATGAAAATTATCTATGCAAAATTAAATTAGATATATAAAATAAAAAAATTTAATATTTTTTCATAAACAAAGTTAATTTAATCCTCCAAAGAAGGGGGGCAAAAACAGAGGTATATATATGAAAATTATCTATAAAATTGTCTATATAGAATTATATTTTCTTCATAAAATTACCAAATTAAATTTGAAAAAATTTGAACAAAGTTAATTAAGTCCTCCGAAGAGGGGGGTGGTGGCGGGCCCATAGTCACTGATGTGGCCTCTTTATATATATATATATATATATATATATATATATATATATATATATATATATATTTAATATATATAATTTATATATATATGTTTATATTTATATTTATTTACATATTTATTTTTATATATTTATATTTAAATACACACATACATATATATACAAATATATTAATGAAAATTATCTATGCAAAATTAAATTAGATATATAAAATAAAAATATATATAATACAATTTAAAAAATTTATATATAAACTTTTATTTTTGTTTATTTTACATATATACATAGACATATATATATATATATATATATATATATATATATATATATTTTGAAAGGTAATTTAGTTCTCCAAAGGAGAGGGTGGTAGGGGCCAAAAATGATTTAATTAAAAATATTTCTAATCCACGTGTCAGCAGTCAAGCAGTGTCGTCTGCGAATTTCTGCATGTGGCAGGACTCTGAGTTGTACTTGAAGTCCGATGTGTACAGGGTGAAGAGAACTGGAGAGACCACAGTCCCCTGCAGCGCTGCTGACCACAGTGTCAGACCAGCAGTCCCCCAGTCTCACATACTGAAGTCTGACTGTCAGATAGTCCATAATTCATGCCACCGTGTGTGAAATCCACTCCCATCTCTGTCAGTTTGACTCTGAGGAGCAGGGGCTGGATGGTATTAAAGGTGCTGGAGAAGTCCAAGAACGTAATTCTCACAGCACCGCTGCTCCTGTCCTGCTTTGCAAACTGCAGCAGGTCGAGGGTGTGGCGGACCTGTAGTCTCAATTGGTGTCCGGTTAGGAGATCATGTCATTTGTACCAAAATGTACCACTTGTGACGACCCCTCCTCCCTGGCGCTAGGTCTCCTTTTCCTTGTTGCTGCTGCTCCTCTCTGTTTTGCAGGGAGAAAAGTCCTAAGTGTGATGAGCCTCAGTCTGCAGTCTCCGTCTCTCCCTGGAAGACTCCACACACTCAGCAGCATGACACAGACATGGTAAAAACACATTGTTGGCTTTGTTCTGTTCTTCTCACCACACACATTCACACACACCCACACATGCTCTACACAACTGATTTACCGATTTACACATGTTGAATTGTTATTTTTATTTTTGGTGATTTGTCAAATAAATTAAGTTCTTTTTCTGACGCTACCTCGCCTTTGTCTCCCTCTTTGTCGCAGCTTTGAGTCAAGCTGTGACAAACTGATATGCCAAAATGTACTGCTGACACTCCACAGATGCATCAAAAATGTACCAATGATATGCCAAAATGTGCTATTGATGCATCAAAATGTACCACTGACATGACAAATTACACCACAGATATGCCAAAATATATCACTGATACACCAAAATGTACCACTGACACACCAAAATGTTCCGCTGATAGACCAAAATGTTCCCATGACATGATATGCCAAAATGTACCACCAATATGCCACAATGTACCACTGAAATGCTAATTTGCTCATGTTAAATGCTGATATGGTAAAGCTAAATGATAGTATTATCAAGTGTACCGCTGATATGACACACTGACACACCAAAATGTGCCACTGATACATCACAATATATCAGCGCTGATACACCAAAATGTCCCACTGATACGCCAAAATATACCACTGATACGCCAAAATGTGCCACCAATATGCTAATATGCTAAAGCGAAATACTAACATATTAAAAAGTCCCACTGATTTGTGAGAATGTACCAGTGATACGTCAAAATGTGCCACCAATGTACCCACATGCAGCAGTGCTATGCCAAAATGTACCAATAATATGCCAAAATGTGCCACTGACAAGCCAAAATGTTCTGCTTAAACACCAAAATGTTCCAATGATGCACCAAATGTGCCTCTGATATGCCAAAATGTGCCACAGATATGCCTGTATGTGCCACAGATATGCCTGTATGTGCCACAGATATGCTAAAATGTACCAATGATATGCCAAAAATGTGCAACTGATACACCAAAATGTACCACAGACATGCTAATATAATAAGGCTAAATGCTAATATGCTAATGATAATATTCTAAAATGTTCCACTGATATGCCGAAATGTGCAAATGATATTCGAAAATATACCAATTATATGCCAAAATGTGCCACTGATAAGCCAAAATATGCCACAGATATGCTCATATAAGATAAGATAAGATATTCCTTTATTGGTCCCACAGTGGGGAAATTCACAATATAATATAATATAATATGCTAAGGCTAAATGCTAAAATGGTAATGCTAAATGGAAATATGCTAAAATGTACCACCAATATGCCAAAATGTGTCACTGCGACACCAACATGTACCACTGATACACAAGAATGTACCAATTATATGCCAAAATGTGCTGCTGATACACCATGTGCCACTGATATGCCAAAATGTGCTGATGATACACCAATATGTACCGCTAATATTCTAAACTATACCTCTGATACACCAAAATTAACAAATGATACACCAAATGTGCCACTAATGTGCCAAAAAGTACTCCTGATATGTCAAAATGTACCGCTGATACACCAAAATGTACCAACGACACACCAAATTGTGCCACTAATATATCAACGTGTAAGGCTGATACACCAAAATGTGCAACTGATACACCAAAATGTGCCACTGATATGCCAAGATGTATTGCTGATACACCAAAATGTGCCACTGATATGCCAAAATATACTGCTGATACACTAAAAAGTGCAACTGATACACCAAAATGTGCCACTGGTAAACTAAAATGTGCCAATGACTTGCTAATATGATAATGCTAAATGCTAATGTGCTAATGCTAAAGGCTAATATTTTAATATGCTAATGCTAAATGCTGATATTCTAAAATGTACTGCTGATACACCAAAATGTACCACTGATTAGCCAAAATGTGCCACTGATACACCAAAAAGTTCCACTGATATCCAAAAATGTACCACTGATATGCTACAATTTACCACTAAAATGTTAAAGTGCTAAATCTAAATGCTAATAGGGTAATGCTAAGTGCTAATATTATGAAATTTACTGGTGATATGCCAAAATGTACCAATGACATGCCAAATATGCCAAGGATATGCTAACATGCTAATGCTAATGCTAAATGCTAATATTCAAAAATGTACCATTGATACACCAAAATGTACCAGTGATACACTAAAATGTACCACTGATATGCCAAAATGTACTGCTGATACGCCACAATGTGCTACTGATACGTCAGAATGTACCACTAAAATGCTAATATGTTAGTTAGTTAGGTAGTTAGTTAGTTGGTTAGTTAGTTTACTGTTATAGGTGATAGGTTCAACGAGACATACTATCATTTAGTGCAGTAATGGCATTAGGAATAAAAGAGTTTTTGAAGATGTTACGATTGGCTTTTGGTACTTTATACCGTCTACCGGAGGGGAGTAGTAATATCCATCCATCGTCAACAGTTTATCCCATTAGGGGTCACGGGGGGGCTGGAGCCGATTCCAGCTTGCATCAGGCGAAGGCAGGGTACACCCTGGACAGGTCGCCAGTCCATCGCAGGGCACATAGAGACAGACAACATATAGACAGACAACCATTCACGCTCACATCCACACCTACGGGCAATTTAGAGTCATCAATTAACCTAAATTGCATATCTATCTTTGGACTGTGGGAGGAAGCCAGAGTACCCGGAGAAAACCCACGCTTGCACGGAGAGAACACGCAAACTCCACACAGAAGAGTCCCAAGCCGGATTCGAACCTGCGGCACTCTTGCTGTGAGGCGAGAGTGCTAACCACTGCACCACCGTGCAGCCCTAAAATGCTAATAGGCTAATGCTAAATGATAATATATTAATGCTAAATATGTATCAATGATATGACTAAATGTTCCACTTGTGATGACCCCTCCTCCTTGGCACTAGGTCTCCTTTTCCTTGTTGCTGTTGCGCCCCCTCTCTGTATTTCAGGAAGGAAGGTCATTAGTGTGATGAGCCACACCTGGGCCCAGTGAGCTCTCCCCTTTGAATAGCTTCCTCAGCCTGCAGTGTCCCTCTCTCCCTGGAAGAGTCCTCACACTCAGCAGCATGACAGAGACATGTCGTTTTGCTTTGTTCTGTTCTTCCCACCACACACATTCACACACACCCACACACACCCATACATGTTTTACACAACTTATTTACTGATTTACACATGTTGAATTGTTTTGTTTTTTTTGTGATTTGTCAAATAAATTGAGTTCTTTTTCTACCGCTACCTCGCCTTTGTCTCCATCTTTGTTGCAGCTTTGAGCCAGGCTGTGACGCACTGATATGGCAAAATGTGCCACTGATGCTCCAAAATGTGCAACTGATAAGCCAAAATGTGCCACTGACATGCTAATATGCTAAATGCCAATATGCTAAAATGTACCCCTGATATGCCAAAATGTGCCACCAATGCACCAAAATGTACCACTGTTATGCCAAAATGTACCACCGATACCACACAATGTACCACTAAAATGCAAATTTGCTAATGCTATATGCTAATATGGTAATGTTAAATGATATTATCAAATGTACCGCTGATATGCCAAAATGTAACAATGAGACGCCAAAACGTGCCACTGATATGCAAAAATGTACCACTGATATGCTAAAATTTACCAATAAAATATTAATATGCTGTTGCTGAATGCTAATGTGCTAATATTCTAATATGCTAATGCTAAATGCTAATATTGCTGATATACCAAAATGTACCACTGATATGCCAAATGTGCCACTGATACACCCAAACGCGCCACTGATATGCTAATATATTAATGCTAACATGCTAATATGCTTTTGCTACTTGCTCATATTCTAAAATATGCCACTGAAATGCCACAATTTGCCAGTGATATTCCAAAATGTGCCACTAATACGCCAAAATGTACCACTGATGCACCATAATGTACCATGGATATGTTAATATGCTAATGCTAAATGCTAATGCTAAATACTAATTTTCAAAAATGTACCTCTGATACAAAAAATGTACCAATGATACATCAAAATGTGGAACTAATATGCCAAAATGTCCTGCTCATATGCCAAAATATGCAACTGCTACACCAAAATGTGCCGCTGATATGCAAATATAATAATGCTAAATGCTAACATGCTGATAATCTAGTGCTATTTGCTAATTTTCTAAAATGTTCCACTGGAATGCCACAATATGGCAATAATACTCCAAATGTGCCACTGATATGCTAATATGGTCATGCTAAATGCTAATATGGTTATGCTAAATGGTAATATTCTAAAATGTACTGATGAATCACCAAAATATACAAAGGACACACCAAATTGTGCCACTAATATATCAAAATGTATTGCTGATACACCAAAATGTGCCACTGATATGCCAAAATGTACTGCTGATACACTAAAAAGTGCAACTGATACACCAAAATGTTCCATTGGTAAAATAAAATGTGCGAATGACATAATAATATGATAATACTAAATGCTAATGTGCTAATGCTAAATGCTAATATTCTAATATGCTAATGCTAAATGCTGATATTCTAAAATGTGCTGCTGATACACCATGTACCACTGTTATGCCAAAATGTGCTGCTGATAAACCAAAATGTATATATATATATATATATATACGGATTGCTTCAGACTCTCAGCCACTACCGAGCATTTTGAAGGTGATTTAATGTAGATGTGCAAACCCTTCTTTGCACCTCCCACTGGCATCAGCACTTAGAGGGTATAAGTCTGCATAGGCCTGTCGAGCATGAAGCAAGTTGGAGCTCGGGCAGAAAAAGTGAGCTACAGATCTGATTTTCACATATGTGGTAGGGCTCTTTGAGCCAAAATATACAAATGATATGCCGAAATGTGCCACTGACATGCTAATATGCTAATGCTAAATGCTAATATGGTAATGTTTAATGATATTATCAAACGTACCGCTGATATGCCAAAATGTACTACTGAAATACCAAAATGTACCACTGACACGGCAAAATGTGCTACTGATACGGCAAAATATACCACTGATATGATAAAATGCGAATGCTAAATGCTAATATGGTAATGCTAAATTGTAATGTGCTAAAATGTACCACTAATTTGCCAAAATGTACTGCGTATACACCAAGATGTACCACTGATATGCCAAAATGTGCTGCTTATACACCAAAATGTACCAATGATACACTAAGTGTGCCACTAATATGCCAAGATATACTGCTGATGCACCAAAATGGCCAACTGATACATCAAAATGTGCCACTGATATGCGAAAATGTACCACTGATGCACCAAAATTTAACACTAAAATGCTAATATGATAATGCTAAATGCTAATATACTAATGCCAAATGCTATTATTCTAAAATGTGCAACTGATACACCAAAATATACCACTGATATGCTAACCTATTAATGATAACTGCTAATATGCTAGTTCTAAGTGCTAATATTCTCAAATGTACCACCAATATGCCAATGATGTTATAATTTATCAATAAAATGTTAATATGCTAATGCTAATATGTTAATACTAAATGCTAACAATATGAAATGTACTGGTGATAATCCAAAATGTGCCACTGATGCTCCAAAATGTGCAACTGATAAGCCAAAATATACCAATGAAATGCCAAACTGTGCCACTGACATGCTAATATGCTAAATGCTAATATGCTAAAATGCACCCCTGATATGCCAAAATGTGCCACCAATGCACAGAAATGTACCACTGCTATGCCAAAATGTACCACTGATACCACACAATGTACCACTCAAATGCTAAGTTGCTAATGCTAAATGCTAATATTGTAATGTTAAATGATATTATCAAATGACCTACACCTCAGATTAACGAAGGTATGGCTTGGTAAATACAGCAAAGTGACACAACCCACTGAAGTGAAGTGGTGGAATTCTGTACTTTCCTGGGTCCTGTTTGGTCCCACTTGCACCAAGAGAGCTCAAATTTGGCACAGACACACCTGAGAATGTTCTCCTGATGTGAACCAGGCTTTATTGACCTACATCTTTGTCAAAATAAGTTATGGCGTGATAAATACTGCAAAATTATTTAAACCATCTAACCACTGAAGTGATTTGGCAGAATTCTATACTTTCCTGGTTCCTGTTTGGGCCCGGATGTACCAAGAGAGCTCAAATTTGGCACAGTCACATGTGATGATGTTCTCCTTATGTGCTAGAGGTTTCATGGACCTACACCACAGATTGAAGAAGTTATGAATTGGTAAATACGGCAAAGTGACACAGCGCACTGAAGTGAAGTGGTGGAATACTGTACTTTCCTGGGTTCTGTTTGGTTTCACTTGCACCAAGAGAGCTCAAATTTGACACAGACACACCTGAGGACGTTCTCCTCATGTGGTCCAGGTTTCATGGACGTAAATCTTTGCCAAAAGAAGTTATGGAGTGATAAATACTGCAAAGTTATTCAAACCATCTACCCACTGAAGTGATTGGGTAGAATTTCATACTTTCCTGGTTCCTGTTTGGGCCAGGATGTACCAAGAAAGCTCAAATTTGACACAGACACATGTGATGCTGTTCTCCTTATGTGCTAAAGGTTTCATGGACCAACATCTCACATTAAAGAAGTTATGGCTTGGTAAATACGGCAAAGTGACACAGCCCACTGAAGTGAAGTGGTGGATTTCTGTACTTTCCTGGGTCTTGTTTGGTCCCACTTGTAGTAAGAGAGCTCACATTTGACACAGACACACCTGAGAATGTTCTCCTCATGTGGACCAGGTTTCATGGACCTACATCTTTGCCAAAATAAGTTATGGCGTGATAAATACTGCAACGTTATTCAAACCATCTACTCAAAAAAGTGATTGGGTAGAATTTCATACTTTCCTGGTTCCTGTTTGGGCCAGAATGTACCAAGAGAGCTCATATTTTGCACAGGCAAATGTGAGGATGTTCTCCTTATGTTTTAGAGGTTTCATGGACCTACACCTCAGATTAAATAAGCGATGGCTTGGTAAATTCGGAAAAGTGACATAGCCCACTGAAGTGAAGTGGTGGAATTCTGTACTTTCCTGGGTCCTGTTTGGTCCCACTTGTAGCAAAAGAGCTCAGATTTGGCATAGATACACCTGAGGATGTTCTACTTATGTGGTCCAGGTTTCTTGGAGGTACATTTTTTCTAAAAGAAGTAATGGCATGATAAATACTGCAAAGTTATTCAAACCATCTAACCACTGAAGTGATTTGGCAGAATTCTATACTTTCCTGGTTCCTGTTTGGTCCAGGATGTACCAAGAGAGCTCAAATTTGGCACAGTCACATGTTAGGATGTTCTCCTTATGTGGACCAGGTTTCATGGACCTACATCTTTGCCAAAAGAAGTTATGGCGTGATAAATACTGCAACGTTATTTAAACCATCTACCCACAAAAGTGATTTGGTAGAAATCTATACTTTCGTTGTTCCTGTTTGGGCCAGGATGTACCAAGAGAGCTCAAATTTGACACAGACACATGTGATGCTGTTCTCCTTATGTGCTAGAGGTTTCATGGACCAACATCTCACATTAAAGAAGTTATGGCTTGGTAAATACGGCAAAGTGACACAGCCCACTGAAGTGAAGTGGTGGATTTCTGTACTTTCCTGGGTCCTGTTTGGTCCCACTTGTAGCAAGAGAGCTCAAATTTGGCACAGACACACCTGAGAATGTTCTCCTGATGTGGACCAGGTTTCATGGACCTACATCTTTGCCAAAAGAAGTTATGGTTTGGTAAATATTACAAAGTTATTAAAACCATCTACCCACTGAAGTGATTTGGTAGAATTCTATACTTTCCTGGTTCCTGTTTGGTCCCACTTGCACCAAGAGAGCTCAAATTTGACACAGACACACCTGAGAATGTGTACTCATGTGGATCAGGTTTCATGGACCTACATCTTTGCCAAGATAAGTTATGGCGTGATAAATACTGCAACGTTATTCAAACCATCTACCCAAAAAAGTGATTTGGAAGAATTCTATACTTTCCTGGGTCCTGTTTGGTCCCACTTGCACCAAGAGAGCTCAAATTTGGCACAGACACACCCTAGAATTTTCTCCTGATATGGACCAGGTTTCTTGGAGCTACATGTTTTCCAAAAGAAGTTATGGCATGATAAATACTACAAAGTTATTCAAACCATCTTCCCACTGAAGTGATTTGGGAATATTCTATATTTTTCTGGTTCCTGTTTGGGCCAGAATGTACCAAGAGAGCTCATATTTTGAACAAGCACATGTGAGGATGTTCTCCTTATGTGTTGGAGGTTTCATGGACCTACACCTCAATTTAAATAAGTTATGGCTTGGTAAATACGGCAAAGTGCTACAGCCCACTGAAGTGAAGTTGTGGAATTCTTTACTTTCCTGGGTCCTGTTTGGTTTCACATGCACCAAGAGAGCTCAAATTTGGCACAGACACACCTGAGAATGTTCTTCTCATGTAGTCAAGGTTTCTTGGAGCTAAATTTTTTCGAAAAGAAGTTATGGCGTGATAAATACTGTTAAGTTATTCAAACCATCTAACCACTGAAGTGATTTGTCAGATTTCTATATTTTTCTTGTTCCTGTTTGGGCCAGGATGTACCAAGAGAGCTCAACTTTGGCACAGGCACATGTGAGGATGTTCACCTTATGTGCTAGATGGTTCATGGACCTACACCTCAGATTAAAGAAGGTATGGCTTGGTAAATACAGCAAGATGACACAGCCCGATGAATTGAATTGGTGGAATTCTGTACTTTCCTCGGTCCTGTTTGAGCCAGGCTTTACCAAGAGAGTTCAAATTTGGTGTAGACACACCTGAGAATGTTCTTCTCATGTAGTCAAGGTTTCTTGGACCTACATCTTTGCCAAAAGAAGTTATGGTTTGATAAATACTGCAAAGTTAATCAAACCATCTACCCACTGAAGTGATTTGGTAGAATTCTACACTTTCCTGGGTCCTGTTTGGTCCCACTTGCACCAAGAGAGCTCAAATTTGGCACAGACACATGTGATGCTGTTCTCCTTATGTGCTAGAGGTTTCATGGACCAACATCTCAGATTAAAGAAGTTATGGCTTGGTAAATACGGCAAAGTGACACAGCCCACTGAAGTGAAGTGGTGGAATTCTGTACTTTCCTGGGTCCTGTTTGGTCCCACTTGCACCAAGAGAGCTCAAATATGACACAGACACACCTGAGGACGTTCTACTCATGTGGTCCAGGTTTCGTGGACCTACATCTTTGCCAAAAGAAGTTATGGCGTGATAAATACTGCAAAGTTATTCAAACCATCTAACCACTGAAGTGATTTGGCAGAATTCTATATTTTTCTGGTTCCTGTTTGGGCCAGGATGTGCCAAGAGAGCTAAAATTTGGCACAGGCACATGTGATGATGTTCTCCTTATGTGCTAGATGGTTCTTGGACCTACACCTCAGATTAAAGAAGGTATGGCTTGGTAAATACAGCAAAGTGACACAGCCCAATGAATTGAGTTGGTGGAATTCTGTACTTTCCTGGGTCTTGTTTGAGCCAGGCTGTACCAAGAGAGCTCAAATTTGGTGTAGACACACCTGAGGATGATCTCCTTATGTGGTCCAGGTTTCATGGACCTACATCTTTGCCAAAAGAAGGTATGGTGTGATAAATATTGCAAAGTTATTCAAACCATCAACTCACTGAAGGGATTTGGTAGAATTCTATACTTTCCTGGTTCCTGTTTGGGCCAGGATGTACCAAGAGAGCTCAAATTTGGCACAGACACACGTGAGAAGGTTCTACTCATGTGGACCAGGTTTCATGGACCTATGTCTTTGCCAAAAGAAGTTATGGTTTGGTAAATATTGCAAAGTTATTCAAACCATCTACCCACTGAAGTAATTTGGTAGAATTCTGTACTTTCCTGGGTCCTGTTTGGTCCCATTTTCACCAAGAGAGCTCGAATTTGGCACAGGCACATGTGAGGATGTTTTCCTTATGTGCTAGAGGTTTCATGGACCTACACCTCAGATTAAAGAAATTATGGCTTGGTAAATATTGCAAAGTTATTCAACCATCTACCCACTGAAGTGATTTGGTAGAATTCTATACTTTCCTGGTTCCTATTTGTTGGAATCAGCCCGCTACCTACCACTGTTTTTTAAATATGAGCCTTTGAAATACTACTAAAATTTGGAAGGACTTTCACGCATGATAACTCATTATTAAATGTACCTAGAGTGACATAATTACCTTTGGTTGATGCAGTAAGCTTTTCCTGGCAACATGTTTCCCTGAGAGATGCTGTAGGATTTGTATTGGGCTATTCAATGGTCTTGGAAGCTTTACAAAATACTGTCTACATTTTCACAAATTTTATCAAAACTCAAAGCAGTTGAAAGAGACAAACTAAATGCTGTTGGCAACATTTAATTGGTTTTTGAACTGCTTGAATTGAGCACAGTGAAAGGTAAACACAACTTTCAACACATTTGTACAAGAAAATAAATGTATCAATAATACATAAATAAAAACACAATCAGAGTCCTCCTATAACACAAATATTTTAAGTTGGACAACAAAGAGAAATAAAATCATTTACAAATGTGCCCTGTGGAGTGCCCAGGCAGTGAACAAAACAAAGTCAAATGCCCTCAAGGGTGAGATTCTATTGAACATAAAACATAACATAAAATTGTGCCTTCAGTGGTGAGCTTTTATTGAACAAAACATAAAGTGCCTTCAAGAGTGCCCTCTCAGCAGGCAAATATAACCCATGCAGTGCAGAAAACGAGTAAAATGCCATCCCAGTCGACAAAATGTTTTAAAAAAATAAGTCCCAAAGGGTGCATTTCTATTGAACAAAACATAAAAAGTGCCCTGAAATATGCCCTTCCAGTGGACAAAAGGTAGAATAAAGTGCCCTGAAGAATGTCTGATAAACAGCATGATTACTCGAACTCACCATGCAGTCAGGGCTGCTGCTGAACTTCCTAGATGCTCCGGGCTGGTTCCAGACGGTGCTCTTTTTTGCTTTCTGTTCCCTGCAACTCAATCCTCACTCCATTGTCAAGTGCCCAGCATGTTGTTTGCAGGCGTTTCATCCACATACTCACACATAATTCTCCATGGCTGGGGTCGCTGGCATGTTCTCAGCAGGCGTTTCATCCACATACTCACATGTACTCTGATTTTGGGACTCAGGAACACACACATCATTCTCCCTGACAGGACTGTCTGTCAGCTTCCCCGCTGGGGTTTCCCTCATGCATCCAGCTGTCTCCTGTGTGAAGATGAGGGGTGCTGGTGCATCCCTTGGAGCCTGCTTGACAGGGATTTGCTTGTTCACTCTCCATCTCAGCAATGGGTACTTCCATCTTCTTGACCCGGGGCTTGGAAGCATGCATGTTTCCCAAATAATAGTCTACTACGGATTGCTTCAGACTCTCAGCCACTACCGAGCATTTTGAAGGTGATTTAATGTAGATGTGCAAACCCTTCTTTGCACCTCCCACTGGCATCAGCACTTAGAGGGTATAAGTCTGCATAGGCCTGTCGAGCATGAAGCAAGTTGGAGCTCGGGCAGAAAAAGTGAGCTACAGATCTGATTTTCACATATGTGGTAGGGCTCTTTGAGCCAAAATATACAAATGATATGCCGAAATGTGCCACTGACATGCTAATATGCTAATGCTAAATGCTAATATGGTAATGTTTAATGATATTATCAAACGTACCGCTGATATGCCAAAATGTACTACTGAAATACCAAAATGTACCACTGACACGGCAAAATGTGCTACTGATACGGCAAAATATACCACTGATATGATAAAATGCGAATGCTAAATGCTAATATGGTAATGCTAAATTGTAATGTGCTAAAATGTACCACTAATTTGCCAAAATGTACTGCGTATACACCAAGATGTACCACTGATATGCCAAAATGTGCTGCTTATACACCAAAATGTTCCAATGATACACCAAATGTGCCACTAATATGCCAAAATGTACTGCTGATGCACCAAAATGTGCAACTGATACAGCAAAACGTGCCACTGATTTGCGAAAATGTACCACAGATACGTGACAATTTAACACTAAAACGCTAATATGTTAATGCTAAATGCTAATATGCTAATGCTAAGTGCTAATATTCTCAAATGTACCGCCAATATGTCAAAATGTACCAATCATGCTCCAAAATGTGCCACTGATGTGCCAAAATGTACTGCTGATATGTGAAAATGTACCACTGATATGCCAAAATGTGCTGCTGATACAGCAAAATGTAGCGGTAATATTCTAAACTGTACCGCTGATACACCAAAATGTACCAATGATACACCAAATGTGCCACTAATATGCAAAACTGTACTGCTGATGCACCAAAATGGTCAACTGATACACCAAAACGTGCCACTGATATGCTAATATGATAATGCTAAATGCTAATGTGCTAATGCTAAAGGGTAATATGCCAAAATGTGCAACTGCTCCACTAAAATGTGCCACTGATAGGCCAATATGTGCCACTGATATGCTAATATAATAATGCTAAATGCTAACATGCTGATATGCTAGTAGTATTTGCTAATTTTCTAAAATGTATCGCTGAAATGCCACAATATGCCAATGATGCTCCAAAATGTGCCACTGATATGCCAAAATTTACCACTGATACATCACAGTGCATGCTTAAAATGCTAATATGCTAATGCTAAATGCTAATATGGTAATGCTAAATGAAAATATTATCAAATGTACAATTGATATGCCAAAAGGTGCTGCTGATACACCAAAATGTACCGCTAATATGCCAAAATGTACTGCTGATGCACCAAAATGGTCAACTGATACACCAAAACGTGCCACTGATATGCTAATATGATAATGCTAAATGCTAATGTGCTAATGCTAAAGAGTAATACGCCAAAATGTGCAACTACTCCACTAAAATGTGCCACTGATTGATTGATTGATATGCCAAAAGGTGCTGCTGATACACCAAAATGTACCGCTAATATTCTAAACTATACTGCTGATACACCAAAATGTACCAGTGATACACCAAATGTGCCACTAATATGCCAAAATGTACTGCTGATGAACCAAAATGGTCAATGGTCAAAATGTACCATTGATACTTCAAAACGTGCCACGGATATGATACGCCACAATTTAACACTAAATTGCTAATATGCTGATGCTAAATGCTAATATGGTAATGCTAGATGCTAGTATTCTAAAATGTGCCACTGATATGCAAACATAATAATGCTAAATACTAATATGCTAATTGCTAATATCCTCAAATGTACCGCCAATATGACAAAATGTACCAATCACACCCCAAAATGTACTCCTGATATGTCAAAATGTACCACTGATATGACAAAATGTGCTGCTTCTACACCAACATGTACCACTGAAAGGCTAAAAACGACCACTGATACACCAAATGTGCCACTGATATGCTAATATGACAATGCTAAATGCTAATATACCAATGCTGACTGGTAATATTCTAAAATGTACTGCTTATCCACCAAAATGCACCAACGACACACCAAATTGTGCCACTAATATATCAAAATGTACTGCTGATGCACCAAAATGTGCAACTGATATGCCAAAATGTACCACCGATATGCCAAAATATGCCACATTTATGATACAATGTGAATGCTAAATGCTAATATGGTAATGCTAAATGGTAATATGCTAAAATGTACCACTGATATGCCAAAATGTGCTGCTTATACACCCAAATGTTCCAACGATACACCAAATGTGCCTCCAATATGCCAAAATGTGCAACTGATACGCCAGTATGTGCCACTGATATGCCAAAATGTGCCACTGATACATGTGCTCCTGATGTGCCAAAATGTACTGCTGATATGACAAAATGAGGAACTGATTCGCCAAAATGTGCCACTGATAAGCCAAATTATGCCACAGATGTGCTCATATGCTAAGGCTAAATGCTAATATGGTAATGCAAAATGCTAATATGGTAATGCTAAATGCTAACATGGTAATTCCAAATGCTAGCATTCTAAAATGTGCCACTGATACACCAAAATGTACCACTGATACACCAAAATATACCACTGATATGCTAACATAATAATGCTAAATGCTATTATGCTAATGCTAAGTGGTAATATTCTCAAATGTACCACCAATATGCCAAAATGTATCAATCATGCTCCAAAATGTGCCACTGATGTGCCAAAATGTAATGCTGATATGTCAAAATGTGGGTGTAGCAGGCCCCTATTAACCCACATCTCTGGGGCTTGTGACTGATAACGCCTATTTAATAGCCTGACAACAGTCTAATGGCTGCCTTTCCAAAGAGGATGACAGTGGAAATATAGCATTTGGCTTCATTGTGAGGTAGAGGTGGTTCGGGCATCTGGTAAGGATGCCTCCTGGGCGCCTCCCTAGGGAGGTGTTCCAGGTATGACCAGCAGGGACGATACCCCGGGGAAGACCCAGGACTAGGTGGAGAGATTATATCTCCACCCTGGCTTGGGAATGCCTCGGGATCACCCAGTCAGAGGTGATTAATGTGGCCCGGGAAAGAGAAGTTTGGGGTCCCCTGCTGGAGCTGTTGCCCCCGCGACCCCAGATAAGCAGTTGAAGATGAAGAAGACTTCTTCTCTGTTTTTTTATAATGTTTCAACTCTTAATACCGTTGTCAAGTAAATGTTTTTATCTAAACAGAGACTCAGTGTCCAACCTGCTGTGAGCATCAAATCTGTAACTTTTTCTTGTACAGGACCTTCTTTAGGATCAGGGTGGAAAACCCAGAGGCAGAGTTCTGTTTTTCTTTACATTATTTTTCTTTATGGAAATTTTCTCCAGTAGTGCCCAGACTTTAGAAAGTTATGTAGGTTATCAGCTTTGATGCTTATGTGGGTTAAAATACTGCAGAGTTTCCTCTCTGTCAACTGGTCCTATAGTCTTCCCATCTTCTCTTCAGTTCAGTTCAGGAACACTCACTGTCAGAGACATGAGGGTAAATGAATTCATATTCAGTCTGTCAGTGGATGTTATCTATTTCTGTAATCAGTAACACTTCTTGTTCTTTTAAATGTGTTCAAACTGAAAAAAATATCAGAATCAAAATATTTATTTCCAGGGGTGTCAGGTATATACAAGGACTTTGCTTTGGTTTGTTGGTGCTAATAAGCAGTAAAAAAAACAGGAGGCACAATATATAAATATAAATTTCTTTAAGATACAAATAAAAAAAATAAACCTTTTTTTTCCCACCTGTCAGCACTAACTCCCATCGTTGAATACCACAGAGGGAGGTAACAACGTTTTATGGGATCTGTGCTTATTTTAGTATTGCACAAAAGTAAGTTAATATTTTAGTACATGTGTGACCATCACCGGCCCTCCTGGTAACTAATCTTTATTGGTTTTTTCCTATCACGAGCCAGAGAGTGAAGTGCTACACTTCAGTGAAATGAGGGGAAAATGAGGGGTCGATAGGGGGATATAAATAAGATGGGCAGGGAAGCGTACATGCTATGAATGTAAGGTGCTGATTTATACCCACCAACCAGTAACCCACGAGAAAAAACAGAAGGGAGAAGCTTAAACCGTTGGAAAGGAGTGCATAAAGTGCATGAGCCCAGTGTAAAATTCGAAGACTGACCTAGCACATTTTGGCGGGTCCCATTAGTTCTCAACAATGGGACTCGACAGGTGCTGGCAGGCCCTGAACCCAATCATGCATGTGTTATTGACACCGAAGCCCAGAGCGGCCGCCATGACCAAGCCTGGCCAAACTGGTCAAGTGCCCCACCCCATCCCAGGCTACGAGAGCACCAAGGAGGCAACACCCAGATAGCCACCAGAGCCGACGGGCCGCACGCACACCCAGATGCCCAGAGGAGGCAGCGGCCGACACCCCCCGGGGCGACACCCGCCGCCCAACATCCAGCCCAAACCACCCCACTAAAAGGGAGGGGGCGAGAGAGGGCCCCACAAACCAAACAGGCCCCACCAATGCAGCCGCCCCAGCGGCCACCCCAGACCCGCCACAGGCCGGCCGCCCATGGCACCCCAACCCAGAAGGGAGATGGGGCCACCCCCAAGGATGCACAGACCGCCGGCCCCCCACGCCAACCCTGAAGATCACAGTGCCGAGGACGCAGGGCACACAGACCGTCCACCCTACCACTTCCCAGGATAAGGCCTCGGCCAGCAGTACTTGATCCCCGGTGGTGTCGCAGGTCCAAACAAGAGCCTGTGCGTGGATGAGCGAGCAGCGCTGCTGTCTCCAGGCTCCACTCTCCAGGTGACTCCTCCTCCTCCTCCAAACATGGCAGCGTAGCAGCTTCCCCGACAGATGACGCGGAGAGGGACAGAAGTAGGAGAAGAAGAAGCGGCTACTAAACCCATCCTGAACGTGTTCTTAAAAAACTCTTTTGCTGGCTCTGGTAAAACCATGTGCAGCCTTCCAAGGAGCAGAAACAGAGAGGCTGTAGAGGACTGAGTGTTTCCAGGGGAGAAAAACAACTTTTTCTGCTGTTCCACACCGAGAGGATGGATGGAGAACATTCTGCGCTGTCAGGAGTTGAGTGGGAAAGAGAGAGGCTTCCACCAAGTTACAACAGCCCCACTCCTGCTGTAAGAATCCCACATTTTCTCCTCATTTAGGTGACTTGCATGTGACTAGCTCAGTTGATTTTTTTTTTTTTGCAGTGGAATCATACGTGTATAGGTGAACCAAAGTGTTTGCTTTGCTCTCTGACAGTCACCTTTAATGCCAAATGAAGAAGAAGCTTGAGCATAAACGTGATCTTTAGTGAATGGATTTAAAAATAAGGCCTTAATTGGAATTAAAATGTCTTTAAATTTAAATTTTAAACTTTAAATTTAAACTTTAAATTCTCCAAATAACTGGTAACACAATAATATACCAAATGCCTCTCATATTAAAGGGAATGTATATATGTTTATATACAGTATATTTATACATTTTTAATCATTTCGTATTGTCGATGTGTAGACTGCTTTTAATGTGAAAAATGCGGGATGTTTAATCCAGTGGATATCATGTCATGCACGCTCCTGAGAAATGGAGTCCAACGACCAGCCAACACCATTGGGTGCCATCACCACATTTTGTCTTGTTTTGTATTGCCAATGCGTGAACAGGTTGTAATATAACTTTAAACTTGAGATCTTCCCCTACATACTCGGCTGCCTATAACAGCCTGTGGACTGATTTCTGACCCCGGACAGTTTTTCTTCGTAACGTTAGCTGATGAAGTAATTTGCAAATGGCAAACTGAATATTGGACATTGCAGAGACTAATGGTGACATACTGTAAAATAATGTTATGTGTAATGCCAACTGCAGTTCACTTAATGGCCACTGGTGTCATTAAGAACAAGGATGTTCTTAAAGTTACATGTAATACCTTGAAAGGGAAATACCACCTAAATTAAGAATTCCAATATGTTATTGCCATGGCCTAGGACAGTTCAAGCAATATTTGTGAATAAGAGCTACTCTCTCTTAAAGCCAGAAACCAGAGAGGAAGTCTCAACCTTGTCATGTGACTCTGCTGTTCCCTGCTGCTCTTTTCCACTGATGCCGTTCGCACCAAATTCAGAACTCCGTTGCTCACTGACAAAACAGCAACAAACACAGCTCCCGTCTACCTGAGCTCCCTCATCCAGGTCTGTACTCCTTCCTGCAAATGAAAGGTGCCTGGTGCCATCACAACAGGGCCCCAAGTCGCTAGCTAGACTTTTCTCCTCTGTAGTCCCCCAATGGTGGACGTTACCTGAAGCATCCACAGACCCTTTCCACCTTTAAGAAAAAGCTAAAGACCCAGCTCTTTCATGAGCCCCTCCACACCTAATGACACTGATGCTATTGATGATGTTGATAAAGATGATATTGATGATGTTGCTGGTGTTTGCCTCAGTGCACTTCCTGTCGGCATCTGTGTCCAATCAGACTTGAAGCTGTTGTTGGCACTTTGACGTTGTTCCCTCCCATCTAGATCCTTGCTTGCATGAAATGGTTTAATGTGTAATAGAAAACTGTGATATTTGATTTTACTAACTGCTTGTCTGCTTTTGATGTTGTTGGTTCTTTTGTTTGGTGAGCCAAAGACAAATGTCCACCCTGGTCAACAATAAAGATTTATCATATTGAATTTATCTGTCTTGCTTAACCGGAATATTGCTCATCTTGTACTTTCTCACCCAATTCGTCTGCTGTCAAACTATTACATAGGCATTATCAGTCATTATTAGCACCGTTGCTTTTGCATGGGAGAAGGTTCACTGAGTGCGCACCAGTGAAAACCACCCCCACCACAACCTCAGCCTGCAAAGAAAGGTTCCCACTTGTAACGCTGTAATAGTAATAGTAAATACTTGTGTCCAAATAGGCTTATAGTTGTATTATTCAACATTTAGAGTACATAATGAATCCACAACACATATCTTGCCATTTTTCTGTCTTCTCCGAGACCAAAGTTTTGAAAGTCTACAAGGCCTACGAAGTGCAACAGGGGATTGGCATACAGTTTATTACACATAATGTACCTATTATTTTAAAATGCATATGCTATGTTGTAGTTTCTGGTTAGGCGGTTAGTGAAGGTAGGCAGCACATTTAAAATATATGTTTTAAAAATAAATGTGTGAAGCGGGGCTTTCCAAAAATCTACAAACAAACTTTATCAGCTAAAAAGAATCAGTGTCAGAGTAAATAGTTTTAACATCCTGATAATTACAGGTGTTGACTCTGATATCATTTGCAAATGTTTTTTTTCCTTGCTTAATTTCAGCATTAAAGTTGAAGTAGGCAGAAGTCGAGCAAATGTGATTTTAAAAAGTTATTTTTTGGCTATAAAACGGTCGCTTTATTGTGACAGTAGTGCGCGAGACAGGTAATCTGATAAAAAAAAAAAAAAAAAAATCATGTTCCTTCAGTGCTCCTAATAGCATCTGCAAGATTTCACAGACTGGAAAAAACAACCAATCAGAGCTGAGCTAGAGCCTTGCTGTCTCCAAGCAGCAATCACTGAAATCAAACCCATCAAATAAAAACAAAGTCATGGCAACAGCGGTGACGCACGACGTCATATAAGACCTGCTGACCTTTGCTCTCTCTCATTTTGCACTTGGGTTTGAGGAGACTTGACCTTTTGCAAAATTGGCGAGCTGATCTCTTTGGAGGAAATATCTGAAGAGGTGATCTTGTTGGAAAACTACTGAAGTAGAAGAAGAAGCAGAAGAAGAGGAAGAAGAAGAAGGAGGAGGAGGAGAAGTTAACTCGGAGAAATGGCTTGGAGCCTGGTTCCTTTCCTGCTCGGGTGTGACCTGGACCTTCATGGGCAAGGTAAGACAATTCAATTCATATTTTCTCTTAATTGACCTCTTTAAAAAGTTTAAATGAACATATTTTGTTGAATGTAAATGTGAAGAAGTAGCATAATATTTGATGGCCTGTCTTAAAACACTGCTTGGGTGATGCTCGACGTTTTCTTAAAAGTTGAATTAGCGGCTTTGAATGTATTAAAACTGTCGGCAAAGATGTGAAATTTATTAAGAACAGATCCGTGATTTGAAAACATTTGTTTTGTTTTGAGGGCATCCATTTATTGAATTTGACGTAGACAGTTATGGCAAATAAATCGGCGCCTGGGCTAATATTTGAACAATGCGTGAAAACAAATGTTTTGTAACCATGGAGATGATGTTAGTATTAGATTCAAATGTAGGCAGCTAGTAGGGGCTGACGCCACCACGTCAGACGTGCAGATGTAAACAAACCGGGCCATATGATTTAACTTGTTTTAAACTGGATTCAGAGTTGTTGTCGAAGCATCGGGTTATTTTAAGTTCAAAGTTCATCACAGTTATATATATATATATATATATATATATATATATATATATATATATATATATATATGCGCGTCCTGCGCCCAGGATGCCACCGTCTCCTGTGCGCAGTCTGATTTGTAATGTACAGTATAAACTGGGAAAATAAGCGACTATAGTATCCACAGAAGCTCAGACGATTGTGTGGTTATTGTGAAGAAACTCGCTGGTTGCGCGTGAAGGTACCCAAGGTTCAGCGTGCGTAAGTACGCATGCGGTTTTGTGTGTGTTTGTATTTCACACCGCTTATTGTAAACCATAGGAGTGATGGAGATTGTGACATCATCTTGCAAACACACAATTCACACAGTGTCATAACGAATCCTCCTCTGCTGAATTACCGAAGGTCCTCAAAACCGTGTGTTGCCCCTCTCCAATAACTGTCTCTTTCCATATTAATTATTATATGATGTGATGCTCGGTAAAAAACATTTCTATTTTTAGATGTGAAACTGTGTGGAGACATTACTATTGCACGTGAATGTAATTCAATCTTATTCTATTCATTTCTCACCATAAAAATGATAGCATTATGATATATTTATATTATTAATTATGCCTATAAAGGCTACATATTCCTCCAACGCCCTAATAGTAGTGCCCATTGTTAATAATATTGTTATATGTTTGTGATTATAGTAATATTACGAGACAGTGGTATATGTAAAACTGCTTCCTGTGATATTATTAAAGTTATAAAATAGTATTAATATAGTAATAGTATAGTAGAAATAGTATTTGAGCATGTGGGTCTCAATGGATTATAAGACAATGCCTTTTCATTTGATACGCCAGAGTAATCAGTGGCATGCTCTACGCCTGTGTCTGTATTTTAATGCAGTAATGGTGCAGTGCTCTGTGACTGATAAATGTTGATTTTGGATCATAGTTTCATAATCTGAACTCGGTCCGTGACTATTTCTTGTAATGCCTCTGTTTGGTTGTCTGGTTTTTATTAACCTTTCTTGTTAATAAAAGCCTGTATGACGCCATCTTGTCTCTTTAAAAATCGTGGTTCAACCATCATGTTTGTGCTTATAGAGGGACTGGGCAAGGCGACTCTTTTTATAAGGTAAAATAAAGGTAAGAGCGTCTGAAAATGAACCTGTTCTTACAAAGTTAGAATGGTGCATGCGCCATGTCTGTGATTATGTGCTGGAGCTTGTGTCAGCATCTGTATCAGTGTGTGACCCTTTTATGCATGTTCTTTAACACCTTCTTATGCAAGTGATGTGATCTTACATGACCACTAATATCTGCCAACATGAGGAGGTTACTGGTTATTTCACATGAGGGACATTTTCATGTGTGTTTGATTTGTCCTCTCACCAAGAAGATGTGTTGGAAAAAGGTTAATGTCTGCAGTCTGTGTTATTTAACAACACACACACACACACACACACACACACACACACACACACACACACACACACACAGTCCTGATAAAGCATAATTTTTCAAGTTTTTATTCTTCAATCTGTTATTTTGAGGTAATCATAACGGTATAACTAAATGCACTTCCTGTTTGATTATTGCTTATTTAGTCACTGTTAATTATTGTAATATGAAGGACTGAGGTTTTCCATACTTAAACATTCTTTCCTTGCAGGTGTCTTCCGTCCTGCGGCTGAGCTGATCAGGATCATTGATGAAGACAGCAAAGGTAACACTCTCCCTTTTGTTGCTCTGAATGATGATGGTTGTTCAGAAGCAGGCGATCACATTCCTGAGGGAATTGAAGGTGTGGGCATCCCCCGTCTCCCTTCTTTCTATGATGATGAGGAATCAGTGGTCGATTATGAGGACATCTTACATGACCTATTCCCTGCTCGCACCCCTTTCCACTTGGCTAAGGAATATCTAGCAGAGGTCAATGGTTATGATGAGGATGATGATACAGCCTCAGATGATAGCGATGCCTGGAGTGATCGGAGTTACTTTGATGACGGTGTTGTTGAGGAGGAAGAGGATGATGGTTTTCAGGTTGATGAAGATGAAGATGAGTATGATTTTGAGATTGACGATGTCAACTTTCAACATCCTCACCTACATCAGCATCAGCCACCTCCTCAGGATCAGGAGGAGCTGACTCCCTCAACCTCTGGCCTCAGGGAGGAGGACAGCTCCGAGGAGCCGACTCCCTCAATCTCTGGCCTCAGGGAGGAGGACAGCTCCGAGGAGCCGACTCCCTCAACCTCTGGCCTCAGGGAGGAGGACAGCTCCGAGGAGCCGACTCCCTCAACCTCTGGCCTCAGGGAGGAGGACAGCTCCGAGGAGCCGACTCCCTCAACCTCTGGCCTCAGGGAGGAGGACAGCTCCGAGGAGCCGACTTCCTCATCCTCTGGCCTATGCTCCTCTGCAAAGAGGAGCAGGGAGGAGGACAGCTCCGAGGAGCCGACTTCCTCAACCTCTGGCCTATGCTCCTCTAGAAAGAGGAGCAGGGAGGAGGACAGCTCCGAGGAGCCGACTTCCTCAACCTCTGGCCTATGCTCCTCTAGAAAGAGGAGCAGGGAGGAGGACAGCTCCGAGGAGCCGACTTCCTCAAGCTCTGGCCTATGCTCCTCTAGAAAGAGGAGCAGGGAGGAGGACAGCTCCGAGGAGCCGACTCCCTCAACCTCTGGCCTCAGGGAGGAGGACAGCTCCGAGGAGCCGACTCCCTCAATCTCTGGCCTCAGGGAGGAGGACAGCTTCGAGGAGCCGACTCCCTCAACCTCTGGCCTGTGCTCTTCTGGAAAGAGGAGCAGGGAGGAGGACAGCTCCGAGGAGCCGACTTCCTCAACCTCTGGCCTATGCTCCTCTGGAAAGAGGAGCAGGGAGGAGTACAGCTCCGAGGAGCCGACTTCCTCAACCTCTGGCCTATGCTCCTCTAGAAAGAGGAGCAGGGAGGAGTACAGCTCCGAGGAGCCGACTTCCTCAACCTCTGGCCTATGCTCCTCTAGAAAGAGGAGCAGGGAGGAGGACAGCTCCGAGGAGCCGACTTCCTCAACCTTTGGCCTCAGCTCCTCTAGAAAGAGGAGCAGGGAGGAGGACAGCTCCGAGGAGCCGACTCCCTCAACTGGGAGGGCCTCAGCTCCTCCACACAGTGGAGTGGAGAGAGATTCTGGGAGGTCATTGCTAAGAGACCAATGTGGTTTGATGACAGTGACTGAGATTAGGATTTCAGCCCTGTATAAAGCAGCACAATCCATCTGGAAGCAGTCACATCTGATACCTCGATTTCTCTTTGGGAGAAATGTTCTTTGGATCTGACAGGACTGGCAGCACAAAAAAAAAAAAAAAAAAAAAAAAAATTGTGAATTTCTCCACTGCGGGACCAATAAAGGAATATCTTATCTTATCTTATCTTAGCACCCTTGGCAGAGAGTTGCAGCAGGGCCTGTCTGTAACCAGATATTTAGTTTTAGGGATGTTTCTTTGAGAGGTGTCTTTTGTGTTTGGTAGGACTTATTTTTACCTTAAAGGCTGGCTTGTTTGTTTCTGGTAGGATTTCTTTATGCCTCTGCACCAGTGACAGTGGCGACTGGAGGCATTATGTTTTCGGGTTGTTGAGTTTCTTCACATTTGGTACTAGCTTCCACTTACAATGACTGATTAGAATTTGGTGGACAAAGGGAAGTATGACATCAGAAAACATTTTGGACGTGATTCAATATTTCATATGTTAATACTGATACTTTCAGTAGAGGTGGGTTAGTGGCGAGAAAATTTATATATGTGTAGTTTGTTGTTATATATATATAATTTCTCTATATAATGTAGTTTGTTTGTATATATATATATGTATACATATATATTTATGTTTACATACACACATACATATATACATACATACAAATAAAAATTATCTATGCAAAATTAAATTAGATATATAAAATAAAAAAATTACATATATGAATAATGTTATATATATGAAAATTATCTGTAAAATTGTCTATATAAAATTATATTATCTTCATAAAATTACCTAAGTTAAATTAACAAAAATTAGAACAAAGTTAATTAAGTCCTCCGAAGAGGGGGGTGGTGGCGGGCCCATAGTCACTGATTTGGCCTCTTTATATATATATATATATATATATATATATAGTATATATTTATATTTATATTTATTTATTTACACATTTGTTTTTATATATTTATATTTACATACACAGATACATATATATATATATAACAAATATATTAATGAAAATTATCTATGCAAAATTAAATTAGATATATAAAATAAAAAAATGTCATATTTTTTCATAAACAAAGTTAATTTAACCCTCCAAAGAAGGGGGGGCAAAAAACAGAGGTATATATATGAAAATTATCTATAAAATTGTATATATAGAATTATATTTTCTTCATAAAATTACCAAATTAAATTAAAAAAGATTTGAACAAAGTTAATTAAGTCCTCCGAAGAGGGGGGTGGTGGCGGGCCCATAGTCACTGATTTGGCCTCTTTATATATATATATATATATATATATATATATATATATATATATATATTATATATATATATATATATATATTTATATTTATTTACATATTTATTTTTATATATTTATATTTACATACACACATACATATATATACAAATATATTAATGAAAATTATCTATGCAAAATTAAATTAGATATATAAAATAAAAAAATTTAATATTTTTTCATAAACAAAGTTAATTTAATCCTCCAAAGAAGGGGGGGCAAAAACAGAGGTATATATATGAAAATTATCAATAAAATTGTCTATATAGAATTATATTTTCTTCATAAAATTACCAAATTAAATTTGAAAAAATTTGAACAAAGTTAATTAAGTCCTCCGAAGAGGGGGGTGGTGGCGGGCCCATAGTCACTGATGTGGCCTCTTTATATATATATATATATATATATATATATATATATATATATATATATATATTTAATATATATAGTTTATATATATATATGTTTATATTTATATTTATTTACATATTTATTTTTATATATTTATATTTAAATACACACATACATATATATACAAATATATTAATGAAAATTATCTATGCAAAATTAAATTAGATATATAAAATAAAAATATATATAATACAATTTAAAAAATTTATATGTAAACTTTTATTTTTGTTTATTTTACATATATACATAGACGTATATATATATATATATATATATATATATATATATATATATATATATATATTTTTGAAAGGTAATTTAGTTCTCCAAAGGAGAGGGGGGTAGCGGCCAAAAATGATTTAATTAAAATTATTTCTAATCCACGTGTCAGCAGTCAAGCAGTGTCGTCTGCGAATTTCTGCATGTGGCAGGACTCTGAGTTGTACTTGAAGTCCGATGTGTACAGGGTGAAGAGAACTGGAGAGACCACAGTCCCCTGCAGCGCTGCTGACCACAGTGTCAGACCAGCAGTCCCCCAGTCTCACATACTGAAGTCTGACTGTCAGATAGTCCATAATTCATGCCACCGTGTGTGAAATCCACTCCCATCTCTGTCAGTTTGACTCTGAGGAGCAGGGGCTGGATGGTATTAAAGGTGCTGGAGAAGTCCAAGAACGTAATTCTCACAGCACCGCTGCTCCTGTCCTGCTTTGCAAACTGCAGCAGGTCGAGGGTGTGGCGGACCTGTAGTCTCAATTGGTGTCCGGTTAGGAGATCATGTCATTTATACCAAAATGTACCACTTGTGACGACCCCCCCTCCCTGGTGCTAGGTCTCCTTTTCCTTGTTGCTGCTGCTCCTCTCTGTTTTGCAGGGAGAAAAGTCCTAAGTGTGATGAGCCTCAGTCTGCAGTCTCCGTCTCTCCCTGGAAGACTCCACACACTCAGCAGCATGACACAGACATGGTAAACACACATTGTTGGCTTTGTTCTGTTCTTCTCACCACACACATTCACACACACCCACACATGCTCTACACAACTGATTTACCGATTTACACATGTTGAATTGTTATTTTTGTTTTTGGTGATTTGTCAAATAAATTAAGTTCTTTTTCTGACGCTACCTCGCCTTTGTCTCCCTCTTTGTCGCAGCTTTGAGTCAAGCTGTGACAAACTGATATGCCAAAATGTACTGCTGACACTCCAAAATGTGCCACAGATGCATCAAAATGTACCACTGACATGACAAATTACACCACGGATATGCCAAAATATATCACTGATACACCAAAATGTACCACTGACACACCAAAATGTTCCGCTGATAGACCAAAATGTTCCCATGACATGATATGCCAAAATGTACCACCAATATGCCACAATGTACCACTGAAATGCTAATTTGCTCATGTTAAATGCTGATATGGTAAAGCTAAATGATAGTATTGATGATAGTATGTACCGCTGATATGACACACTGACACACCAAAATGTGCCACTGATACATCACAATATATCAGTGCTGATACACCAAAATGTCCCACTGATACGCCAAAATATACCACTGATACGCCAAAATGTGCCACCAATATGCTAATATGCTAAAGCTAAATACTAACATATTAAAAAGTCCCACTGATTTGTGAGAATGTACCAGTGATATGTCAAAATGTGCCACCAATGTACCCACATGCAGCAGTGCTATGCCAAAATGTACCAATAATATGCCAAAATGTGCCACTGACAAGCCAAAATGTTCTGCTTAAACACCAAAATGTTCCAATGATGCACCAAATGTGCCTCTGATATGCCAAAATGTGCAACTGATACGCCAGTATGTGCCACAGATATGCCTGTATGTGCCACAGATATGCTAAAATGTACCAATGATATGCCAAAAATGTGCAACTGATACACCAAAATGTACCACAGACATGCTAATATAATAAGGCTAAATGCTAATATGCTAATGATAATATTCTAAAATGTTCCACTGATATGCCGAAATGTGCAAATGATATTCGAAAATATACCAATTATATGCCAAAATGTGCCACTGATAAGCCAAAATATGCCACAGATATGCTCATATAAGATAAGATAAGATATTCCTTTATTGGTCCCACAGTGGGGAAATTCACAATATAATATAATATAATATGCTAAGGCTAAATGCTAAAATGGTAATGCTAAATGGAAATATGCTAAAATGTACCACCAATATGCCAAAATGTGTCACTGCGACACCAACATGTACCACTGATACACAAGAATGTACCAATTATATGCCAAAATGTGCTGCTGATACACCATGTGCCACTGATATGCCAAAATGTGCTGATGATACACCAATATGTACCGCTAATATTCTAAACTATACCTCTGATACACCAAAATGAACAAATGATACACCAAATGTGCCACTAATGTGCCAAAATATACTCTGATGATCCAAAATGGTCAACTAATACATCAAAAGGTGACACTGATGTGCTAAAATATACCACTGATACGACACAATTTAACACTAAAATGCTAATATGCTAATATGGTGATGGAAATGCTAGTATTCTAAAATGTGCCACTGATACACCAAAATATACCACTGATATGCTAACATATTAATGCTAAATGCTAATATGCTAATGCTAAGTGCTAATATTCTCAAATGTACCACCAATATACCAAAATGCACCAATCATACTCCAAAATGTGCCACTGATGTGCCAAAATATAATGCTGATATGTCAAAATGTGCTGCTTATACATACTTACCACTGAAAGGCCAAAAATAACCACTGATACACCAAATGTGCCACTGATATGCTAATATGATAATGCTAAATGCTAATATGCTAATGCTAAATGCTGATATTCTAAAATGTACTGCTGATACACCAAAATGTACCACTGATATGCCAAAATGTGCCATTGATACACCAAAATGTGCCACTGATATGCAAATATGCTAATACTAAATATACCGCCAATATGCCAAAATGTACAAATCATACTCCAAAATGTGCCACTGACGTGCCAAAAAGTACTCCTGATATGTAAAAATGTACCGCTGATACACCAAAATGTACCAACGACACACCAAATTGTGCCACTAATATATCAACGTGTAAGGCTGATACACCAAAATGTGCAACTGATACACCAAAATGTGCCACTGATATGCCAAGATGTATTGCTGATACACCAAAATGTGCCACTGATATGCCAAAATATACTGCTGATACACTAAAAAGTGCAACTGATACACCAAAATGTGCCACTGGTAAACTAAAATGTGCCAATGACTTGCTAATATGATAATGCTAAATGCTAATGTGCTAATGCTAAAGGCTAATATTTTAATATGCTAATGCTAAATGCTGATATTCTAAAATGTACTGCTGATACACCAAAATGTACCACTGATTAGCCAAAATGTGCCATTGATACACCAAAAAGTTCCACTGATATCCAAAAATGTACCACTGATATGCTACAATTTACCACTAAAATGTTAAAGTGCTAAATCTAAATGCTAATAGGGTAATGCTAAGTGCTAATATTATGAAATTTACTGGTGATATGCCAAAATGTACCAATGACATGCCAAATATGCCAAGGATATGCTAACATGCAAATGCTAATGCTAAATGCTAATATTCAAAAATGTACCATTGATACACCAAAATGTACCAGTGATACACTAAAATGTACCACTGATATGCCAAAATGTACTGCTGATACGCCACAATGTGCTACTGATACGTCAGAATGTACCACTAAAATGCTAATATGTTAGTTAGTTAGGTAGTTAGTTAGTTAGTTAGTTAGTTTACTGTTATAGGTGATAGGTTCAACGAGACATACTATCATTTAGTGCAGTAATGGCATTAGGAATAAAAGAGTTTTTGAAGATGTTACGATTGGCTTGTGGTACTTTATACCGTCTACCGGAGGGGAGTAGTAATATCCATCCATCGTCAACAGTTTATCCCATTAGGGGTCACGGGGGGGCTGGAGCCGATTCCAGCTTGCATCAGGCGAAGGCAGGGTACACCCTGGACAGGTCGCCAGTCCATCGCAGGGCACATAGAGACAGACAACATATAGACAGACAACCATTCACGCTCACATCCACACCTACGGGCAATTTAGAGTCATCAATTAACCTAAATTGCATATCTATCTTTGGACTGTGGGAGGAAGCCAGAGCACCCGGAGAAAACCCACGCTTGCACGGAGAGAACACGCAAACTCCACACAGAAGAGTCCCAAGCCGGATTCGAACCTGCGGCACTCTTGCTGTGAGGCGAGAGTGCTAACCACTGCACCACCGTGCAGCCCTAAAATGCTAATAGGCTAATGCTAAATAATAATATATTAATGCTAAATATGTATCAATGATATGACTAAATGTTCCACTTGTGATGACCCCTCCTCCTTGGCACTAGGTCTCCTTTTCCTTGTTGCTGTTGCGCCCCCTCTCTGTATTTCAGGAAGGAAGGTCATTAGTGTGATGAGCCACACCTGGGCCCAGTGAGCTCTCCCCTTTGAATAGCTTCCTCAGCCTGCAGTGTCCCTCTCTCCCTGGAAGAGTCCACACACTCAGCAGCATGACAGAGACATGTCGTTTTGCTTTGTTCTGTTCTTCCCACCACACACATTCACACACACCCACACACACCCATACATGTTTTACACAACTTATTTACTGATTTACACATGTTGAATTGTTTTGTTTTTTTTGTGATTTGTCAAATAAATTGAGTTCTTTTTCTACCGCTACCTCGCCTTTGTCTCCATCTTTGTTGCAGCTTTGAGCCAGGCTGTGACGCACTGATATGGCAAAATGTGCCACTGATGCTCCAAAATGTGCAACTGATAAGCCAAAATGTGCCACTGACATGCTAATATGCTAAATGCCAATATGCTAAAATGTACCCCTGATATGCCAAAATGTGCCACCAATGCACCAAAATGTACCACTGTTATGCCAAAATGTACCACCGATACCACACAATGTACCACTAAAATGCTAATTTGCTAATGCTATATGCTAATATGGTAATGTTAAATGATATTATCAAATGTACCGCTGATATGCCAAAATGTAACAATGAGACGCCAAAACGTGCCACTGATATGCAAAAATGTACCACTGATATGCTAAAATTTACCAATAAAATATTAATATGCTGTTGCTGAATGCTAATGTGCTAATATTCTAATATGCTAATGCTAAATGCTAATATTGCTGATATACCAAAATGTACCACTGATATGCCAAATGTGCCATTGATACACCCAAACGCGCCACTGATATGCTAATATATTAATGCTAACATGCTAATATGCTTTTGCTACTTGCTCATATTCTAAAATATGCCACTGAAATGCCACAATTTGCCAGTGATATTCCAAAATGTGCCACTAATACGCCAAAATGTACCACTGATGCACCATAATGTACCATGGATATGTTAATATGCTAATGCTAAATGCTAATGCTAAATACTAATTTTCAAAAATGTACCTCTGATACAAAAAATGTACCAATGATACATCAAAATGTGGAACTAATATGCCAAAATGTCCTGCTCATATGCCAAAATATGCAACTGCTACACCAAAATGTGCCGCTGATATGCAAATATAATAATGCTAAATGCTAACATGCTGATAATCTAGTGCTATTTGCTAATTTTCTAAAATGTTCCACTGGAATGCCACAATATGGCAATAATACTCCAAATGTGCCACTGATATGCTAATATGGTCATGCTAAATGCTAATATGGTTATGCTAAATGGTAATATTCTAAAATGTACTGATGAATCACCAAAATATACAAAGGACACACCAAATTGTGCCACTAATATATCAAAATGTATTGCTGATACACCAAAATGTGCCACTGATATGCCAAAATGTACTGCTGATACACTAAAAAGTGCAACTGATACACCAAAATGTTCCATTGGTAAAATAAAATGTGCGAATGACATAATAATATGATAATACTAAATGCTAATGTGCTAATGCTAAATGCTAATATTCTAATATGCTAATGCTAAATGCTGATATTCTAAAATGTGCTGCTGATACACCATGTACCACTGTTATGCCAAAATGTGCTGCTGATAAACCAAAATGTATATATATATATATATATACGGATTGCTTCAGACTCTCAGCCACTACCGAGCATTTTGAAGGTGATTTAATGTAGATGTGCAAACCCTTCTTTGCACCTCCCACTGGCATCAGCACTTAGAGGGTATAAGTCTGCATAGGCCTGTCGAGCATGAAGCAAGTTGGAGCTCGGGCAGAAAAAGTGAGCTACAGATCTGATTTTCACATATGTGGTAGGGCTCTTTGAGCCAAAATATACAAATGATATGCCGAAATGTGCCACTGACATGCTAATATGCTAATGCTAAATGCTAATATGGTAATGTTTAATGATATTATCAAACGTACCGCTGATATGCCAAAATGTACTACTGAAATACCAAAATGTACCACTGACACGGCAAAATGTGCTACTGATACGGCAAAATATACCACTGATATGATAAAATGCGAATGCTAAATGCTAATATGGTAATGCTAAATTGTAATGTGCTAAAATGTACCACTAATTTGCCAAAATGTACTGCGTATACACCAAGATGTACCACTGATATGCCAAAATGTGCTGCTTATACACCAAAATGTACCAATGATACACTAAGTGTGCCACTAATATGCCAAGATATACTGCTGATGCACCAAAATGGCCAACTGATACATCAAAATGTGCCACTGATATGCGAAAATGTACCACTGATGCACCAAAATTTAACACTAAAATGCTAATATGATAATGCTAAATGCTAATATACTAATGCCAAATGCTATTATTCTAAAATGTGCAACTGATACACCAAAATATACCACTGATATGCTAACCTATTAATGATAACTGCTAATATGCTAGTTCTAAGTGCTAATATTCTCAAATGTACCACCAATATGCCAATGATGTTATAATTTATCAATAAAATGTTAATATGCTAATGCTAATATGTTAATACTAAATGCTAACAATATGAAATGTACTGGTGATAATCCAAAATGTGCCACTGATGCTCCAAAATGTGCAACTGATAAGCCAAAATATACCAATGAAATGCCAAACTGTGCCACTGACATGCTAATATGCTAAATGCTAATATGCTAAAATGCACCCCTGATATGCCAAAATGTGCCACCAATGCACAGAAATGTACCACTGCTATGCCAAAATGTACCACTGATACCACACAATGTACCACTCAAATGCTAAGTTGCTAATGCTAAATGCTAATATTGTAATGTTAAATGATATTATCAAATGACCTACACCTCAGATTAACGAAGGTATGGCTTGGTAAATACAGCAAAGTGACACAACCCACTGAAGTGAAGTGGTGGAATTCTGTACTTTCCTGGGTCCTGTTTGGTCCCACTTGCACCAAGAGAGCTCAAATTTGGCACAGACACACCTGAGAATGTTCTCCTGATGTGAACCAGGCTTTATTGACCTACATCTTTGCCAAAATAAGTTATGGCGTGATAAATACTGCAAAATTATTTAAACCATCTAACCACTGAAGTGATTTGGCAGAATTCTATACTTTCCTGGTTCCTGTTTGGGCCCGGATGTACCAAGAGAGCTCAAATTTGGCACAGTCACATGTGATGATGTTCTCCTTATGTGCTAGAGGTTTCATGGACCTACACCACAGATTGAAGAAGTTATGAATTGGTAAATACGGCAAAGTGACACAGCGCACTGAAGTGAAGTGGTGGAATACTGTACTTTCCTGGGTTCTGTTTGGTTTCACTTGCACCAAGAGAGCTCAAATTTGACACAGACACACCTGAGGACGTTCTCCTCATGTGGTCAAGGTTTCATGGACGTAAATCTTTGCCAAAAGAAGTTATGGAGTGATAAATACTGCAAAGTTATTCAAACCATCTACCCACTGAAGTGATTGGGTAGAATTTCATATTTTCCTGGTTCCTGTTTGGGCCAGGATGTACCAAGAAAGCTCAAATTTGAAACAGACACATGTGATGCTGTTCTCCTTATGTGCTAAAGGTTTCATGGACCAACATCTCACATTAAAGAAGTTATGGCTTGGTAAATACGGCAAAGTGACACAGCCCACTGAAGTGAAGTGGTGGATTTCTGTACTTTCCTGGGTCTTGTTTGGTCCCACTTGTAGTAAGAGAGCTCACATTTGACACAGACACACCTGAGAATGTTCTCCTCATGTGGACCAGGTTTCATGGACCTACATCTTTGCCAAAATAAGTTATGGCGTGATAAATACTGCAACGTTATTCAAACCATCTACTCAAAAAAGTGATTTGGTAGAATTCTATACTTTCCTGGTTCCTGTTTGGTCCCACTTGCACCAAGAGAGCTCAAATTTGACACGGACACACCTGAGAATGTGTACTCATGTGGACCAGGTTTCATGGACCTACATCTTTGCCAAGATAAGTTATGGCGTGATAAATACTGCAACGTTATTCAAACCATCTACCCAAAAAAGTGATTTGGTAGAATTCTATACTTTCCTGGGTCCTGTTTGGTACCACTTGCACCAAGAGAGCTCAAATTTGGTACAGACACACCCTAGAATGTTCTCCTGATATGGACCAGGTTTCTTGGAGTTACATGTTTTCCAAAAGAAGTTATGGCGTGATAAATACTACAAAGTTATTCAAACCATCTTCCCACTGAAGTGATTTGGGAATATTCTATACTTTTCTGGTTCCTGTTTGGGCCAGAATGTACCAAGAGAGCTCATATTTTGCACAGGCAAATGTGAGGATGTTCTCCTTATGTTTTAGAGGTTTCATGGACCTACACCTCAGATTAAATAAGCTATGGCTTGGTAAATTCGGAAAAGTGACATAGCCCACTGAAGTGAAGTGGTGGAATTCTGTACTTTCCTGGGTCCTGTTTGGTCCCACTTGTAGCAAAAGAGCTCAGATTTGGCATAGATACACCTGAGGATGTTCTACTTATGTGGTCCAGGTTTCTTGGAGGTACATTTTTTCTAAAAGAAGTAATGGCATGATAAATACTGCAAAGTTATTCAAACCATCTAACCACTGAAGTGATTTGGCAGAATTCTATACTTTCCTGGTTCCTGTTTGGTCCAGGATGTACCAAGAGAGCTCAAATTTGGCACAGTCACATGTTAGGATGTTCTCCTTATGTGGACCAGGTTTCATGGACCTACATTTTTGCCAAAAGAAGTTATGGCGTGATAAATACTGCAACATTATTTAAACCATCTACCCACAAAAGTGATTTGGTAGAAATCTATACTTTCGTTGTTCCTGTTTGGGCCAGGATGTACCAAGAGAGCTCAAATTTGACACAGACACATGTGATGCAGTTCTCCTTATGTGCTAGAGGTTTCATGGACCAACATCTCACATTAAAGAAGTTATGGCTTGGTAAATACGGCAAAGTGACACAGCCCACTGAAGTGAAGTGGTGGATTTCTGTACTTTCCTGGGTCCTGTTTGGTCCCACTTGTAGCAAGAGAGCTCAAATTTGGCACAGACACACCTGAGAATGTTCTCCTGATGTGGACCAGGTTTCATGGACCTACATCTTTGCCAAAAGAAGTTATGGTTTGGTAAATATTACAAAGTTATTAAAACCATCTACCCACTGAAGTGATTTGGTAGAATTCTATACTTTCCTGGTTCCTGTTTGGTCCCACTTGCACCAAGAGAGCTCAAATTTGACACAGACACACCTGAGAATGTGTACTCATGTGGACCAGGTTTCATGGACCTACATCTTTGCCAAGATAAGTTATGGCGTGATAAATACTGCAACGTTATTCAAACCATCTACCCAAAAAAGTGATTTGGAAGAATTCTATACTTTCCTGGGTCCTGTTTGGTCCCACTTGCACCAAGAGAGCTCAAATTTGGCACAGACACACCCTAGAATTTTCTCCTGATATGGACCAGGTTTCTTGGAGCTACATGTTTTCCAAAAGAAGTTATGGCATGATAAATACTACAAAGTTATTCAAACCATCTTCCCACTGAAGTGATTTGGGAATATTCTATATTTTTCTGGTTCCTGTTTGGGCCAGAATGTACCAAGAGAGCTCATATTTTGAACAAGCACATGTGAGGATGTTCTCCTTATGTGTTGGAGGTTTCATGGACCTACACCTCAATTTAAATAAGTTATGGCTTGGTAAATACGGCAAAGTGCTACAGCCCACTGAAGTGAAGTTGTGGAATTCTTTACTTTCCTGGGTCCTGTTTGGTTTCACATGCACCAAGAGAGCTCAAATTTGGCACAGACACACCTGAGAATGTTCTTCTCATGTAGTCAAGGTTTCTTGGAGCTAAATTTTTTCGAAAAGAAGTTATGGCGTGATAAATACTGTTAAGTTATTCAAACCATCTAACCACTGAAGTGATTTGTCAGATTTCTATATTTTTCTTGTTCCTGTTTGGGCCAGGATGTACCAAGAGAGCTCAACTTTGGCACAGGCACATGTGAGGATGTTCACCTTATGTGCTAGATGGTTCATGGACCTACACCTCAGATTAAAGAAGGTATGGCTTGGTAAATACAGCAAGATGACACAGCCCGATGAATTGAATTGGTGGAATTCTGTACTTTCCTCGGTCCTGTTTGAGCCAGGCTTTACCAAGAGAGTTCAAATTTGGTGTAGACACACCTGAGAATGTTCTTCTCATGTAGTCAAGGTTTCTTGGACCTACATCTTTGCCAAAAGAAGTTATGGTTTGATAAATACTGCAAAGTTAATCAAACCATCTACCCACTGAAGTGATTTGGTAGAATTCTACACTTTCCTGGGTCCTGTTTGGTCCCACTTGCACCAAGAGAGCTCAAATTTGGCACAGACACATGTGATGCTGTTCTCCTTATGTGCTAGAGGTTTCATGGACCAACATCTCAGATTAAAGAAGTTATGGCTTGGTAAATACGGCAAAGTGACACAGCCCACTGAAGTGAAGTGGTGGAATTCTGTACTTTCCTGGGTCCTGTTTGGTCCCACTTGCACCAAGAGAGCTCAAATATGACACAGACACACCTGAGGACGTTCTACTCATGTGGTCCAGGTTTCGTGGACCTACATCTTTGCCAAAAGAAGTTATGGCGTGATAAATACTGCAAAGTTATTCAAACCATCTAACCACTGAAGTGATTTGGCAGAATTCTATATTTTTCTGGTTCCTGTTTGGGCCAGGATGTGCCAAGAGAGCTAAAATTTGGCACAGGCACATGTGATGATGTTCTCCTTATGTGCTAGATGGTTCTTGGACCTACACCTCAGATTAAAGAAGGTATGGCTTGGTAAATACAGCAAAGTGACACAGCCCAATGAATTGAATTGGTGGAATTCTGTACTTTCCTGGGTCTTGTTTGAGCCAGGCTGTACCAAGAGAGCTCAAATTTGGTGTAGACACACCTGAGGATGATCTCCTTATGTGGTCCAGGTTTCATGGACCTACATCTTTGCCAAAAGAAGGTATGGTGTGATAAATATTGCAAAGTTATTCAAACCATCAACTCACTGAAGGGATTTGGTAGAATTCTATACTTTCCTGGTTCCTGTTTGGGCCAGGATGTACCAAGAGAGCTCAAATTTGGCACAGATACACGTGAGAAGGTTCTACTCATGTGGACCAGGTTTCATGGACCTATGTCTTTGCCAAAAGAAGTTATGGTTTGGTAAATATTGCAAAGTTATTCAAACCATCTACCCACTGAAGTAATTTGGTAGAATTCTGTACTTTCCTGGGTCCTGTTTGGTCCCATTTTCACCAAGAGAGCTCGAATTTGGCACAGGCACATGTGAGGATGTTTTCCTTATGTGCTAGAGGTTTCATGGACCTACACCTCAGATTAAAGAAATTATGGCTTGGTAAATATTGCAAAGTTATTCAACCATCTACCCACTGAAGTGATTTGGTAGAATTCTATACTTTCCTGGTTCCTATTTGTTGGAATCAGCCCGCTACCTACCACTGTTTTTTAAATATGAGCCTTTGAAATACTACTAAAATTTGGAAGGACTTTCACGCATGATAACTCATTATTAAATGTACCTAGAGTGACATAATTACCTTTGGTTGATGCAGTAAGCTTTTCCTGGCAACATGTTTCCCTGAGAGATGCTGTAGGATTTGTATTGGGCTATTCAATGGTCTTGGAAGCTTTACAAAATACTGTCTACATTTTCACAAATTTTATCAAAACTCAAAGCAGTTGAAAGAGACAAACTAAATGCTGTTGGCAACATTTAATTGGTTTTTGAACTGCTTGAATTGAGCACAGTGAAAGGTAAACACAACTTTCAACACATTTGTACAAGAAAATAAATGTATCAATAATACATAAATAAAAACACAATCAGAGTCCTCCTATAACACAAATATTTTAAGTTGGACAACAAAGAGAAATAAAATCATTTACAAATGTGCCCTGTGGAGTGCCCAGGCAGTGAACAAAACAAAGTCAAATGCCCTCAAGGGTGAGATTCTATTGAACATAAAACATAACATAAAATTGTGCCTTCAGTGGTGAGCTTTTATTGAACAAAACATAAAGTGCCTTCAAGAGTGCCCTCTCAGCAGGCAAATATAACCCATGCAGTGCAGAAAACGAGTAAAATGCCATCCCAGTCGACAAAATGTTTTAAAAAAATAAGTCCCAAAGGGTGCATTTCTATTGAACAAAACATAAAAAGTGCCCTGAAATATGCCCTTCCAGTGGACAAAAGGTAGAATAAAGTGCCCTGAAGAATGTCTGATAAACAGCATGATTACTCGAACTCACCATGCAGTCAGGGCTGCTGCTGAACTTCCTAGATGCTCCGGGCTGGTTCCAGACGGTGCTCTTTTTTGCTTTCTGTTCCCTGCAACTCAATCCTCACTCCATTGTCAAGTGCCCAGCATGTTGTTTGCAGGCGTTTCATCCACATACTCACACATAATTCTCCATGGCTGGGGTCGCTGGCATGTTCTCAGCAGGCGTTTCATCCACATACTCACATGTACTCTGATTTTGGGACTCAGGAACACACACATCATTCTCCCTGACAGGACTGTCTGTCAGCTTCCCCGCTGGGGTTTCCCTCATGCATCCAGCTGTCTCCTGTGTGAAGATGAGGGGTGCTGGTGCATCCCTTGGAGCCTGCTTGACAGGGATTTGCTTGTTCACTCTCCATCTCAGCAATGGGTACTTCCATCTTCTTGACCCGGGGCTTGGAAGCATGCATGTTTCCCAAATAATAGTCTACTACGGATTGCTTCAGACTCTCAGCCACTACCGAGCATTTTGAAGGTGATTTAATGTAGATGTGCAAACCCTTCTTTGCACCTCCCACTGGCATCAGCACTTAGAGGGTATAAGTCTGCATAGGCCTGTCGAGCATGAAGCAAGTTGGAGCTCGGGCAGAAAAAGTGAGCTACAGATCTGATTTTCACATATGTGGTAGGGCTCTTTGAGCCAAAATATACAAATGATATGCCGAAATGTGCCACTGACATGCTAATATGCTAATGCTAAATGCTAATATGGTAATGTTTAATGATATTATCAAACGTACCGCTGATATGCCAAAATGTACTACTGAAATACCAAAATGTACCACTGACACGGCAAAATGTGCTACTGATACGGCAAAATATACCACTGATATGATAAAATGCGAATGCTAAATGCTAATATGGTAATGCTAAATTGTAATGTGCTAAAATGTACCACTAATTTGCCAAAATGTACTGCGTATACACCAAGATGTACCACTGATATGCCAAAATGTGCTGCTTATACACCAAAATGTACCAATGATACACTAAGTGTGCCACTAATATGCCAAGATATACTGCTGATGCACCAAAATGGCCAACTGATACATCAAAATGTGCCACTGATATGCGAAAATGTACCACTGATGCACCAAAATTTAACACTAAAATGCTAATATGATAATGCTAAATGCTAATATACTAATGCCAAATGCTATTATTCTAAAATGTGCAACTGATACACCAAAATATACCACTGATATGCTAACCTATTAATGATAACTGCTAATATGCTAGTTCTAAGTGCTAATATTCTCAAATGTACCACCAATATGCCAATGATGTTATAATTTATCAATAAAATGTTAATATGCTAATGCTAATATGTTAATACTAAATGCTAACAATATGAAATGTACTGGTGATAATCCAAAATGTGCCACTGATGCTCCAAAATGTGCAACTGATAAGCCAAAATATACCAATGAAATGCCAAACTGTGCCACTGACATGCTAATATGCTAAATGCTAATATGCTAAAATGCACCCCTGATATGCCAAAATGTGCCACCAATGCACAGAAATGTACCACTGCTATGCCAAAATGTACCACTGATACCACACAATGTACCACTCAAATGCTAAGTTGCTAATGCTAAATGCTAATATTGTAATGTTAAATGATATTATCAAATGACCTACACCTCAGATTAACGAAGGTATGGCTTGGTAAATACAGCAAAGTGACACAACCCACTGAAGTGAAGTGGTGGAATTCTGTACTTTCCTGGGTCCTGTTTGGTCCCACTTGCACCAAGAGAGCTCAAATTTGGCACAGACACACCTGAGAATGTTCTCCTGATGTGAACCAGGCTTTATTGACCTACATCTTTGCCAAAATAAGTTATGGCGTGATAAATACTGCAAAATTATTTAAACCATCTAACCACTGAAGTGATTTGGCAGAATTCTATACTTTCCTGGTTCCTGTTTGGGCCCGGATGTACCAAGAGAGCTCAAATTTGGCACAGTCACATGTGATGATGTTCTCCTTATGTGCTAGAGGTTTCATGGACCTACACCACAGATTGAAGAAGTTATGAATTGGTAAATACGGCAAAGTGACACAGCCCACTGAACTGAAGTGGTGGATTTCTGTACTTTCCTGGGTCTTGTTTGGTCCCACTTGTAGCAAGAGAGCTCACATTTGGCACAGACACACCTGAGAATGTTCTCCTCATGTGGACCAGGTTTCATGGACCTACATCTTTGCCAAAAGAAGTTATGGTTTGGTAAATATTGCAAAGTTATTAAAACCATCTACCCACTGAAGTGATTTGGTAGAATTCTATACTTTCCTGGTTCCTGTTTGGTCCCACTTGCACCAAGAGAGCTCAAATTTGACACAGACACACCTGAGAATGTTCTCCTCATGTGGACCAGGTTTCATGGACCTACATCTTTGCCAAAATAAGTTATGGCGTGATAAATACTGCAACGTTATTCAAACCATCTACTCAAAAAAGTGATTTGGTAGAATTCTATACTTTCCTGGTTCCTGTTTGGTCCCACTTGCACCAAGAGAGCTCAAATTTGACACGGACACACCTGAGAATGTGTACTCATGTGGACCAGGTTTCATGGACCTACATCTTTGCCAAGATAAGTTATGGCGTGATAAATACTGCAACGTTATTCAAACCATCTACCCAAAAAAGTGATTTGGTAGAATTCTATACTTTCCTGGGTCCTGTTTGGTACCACTTGCACCAAGAGAGCTCAAATTTGGTACAGACACACCCTAGAATGTTCTCCTGATATGGACCAGGGTTCTTGGAGTTACATGTTTTCCAAAAGAAGTTATGGCGTGATAAATACTACAAAGTTATTCAAACCATCTTCCCACTGAAGTGATTTTGGAATATTCTATGCTTTTCTGGTTCCTGTTTGGGCCAGAATGTACCAAGAGAGCTCATATTTTGCACAGGCAAATGTGAGGATGTTCTCCTTATGTTTTAGAGGTTTCATGGACCTACACCTCAGATTAAATAAGCTATGGCTTGGTAAATTCGGAAAAGTGACATAGCCCACTGAAGTGAAGTGGTGGAATTCTGTACTTTCCTGGGTCCTGTTTGGTCCCACTTGTAGCAAAAGAGCTCAGATTTGGCATAGATACACCTGAGGATGTTCTACTTATGTGGTCCAGGTTTCTTGGAGGTACATTTTTTCTAAAAGAAGTAATGGCATGATAAATACTGTTAAGTTATTCAAACCATCTAACCACTGAAGTGATTTGTCAGATTTCTATATTTTTCTTGTTCCTGTTTGGGCCAGGATGTACCAAGAGAGCTCAACTTTGGCACAGGCACATGTGAGGATGTTCTCCTTATGTGCTAGATGGTTCATGGACCTACACCTCAGATTAAAGAAGGTATGGCTTGGTAAATACAGCAAGATGACACAGCCCGATGAATTGAATTGGTGGAATTCTGTACTTTCCTGGGTCCTGTTAGAGCCAGACTTTACCAAGAGAGTTCAAATTTGGTGTAGACACACCTGAGAATGTTCTTCTCATGTAGTCAAGGTTTCTTGGACCTACATCTTTGCCAAAAGAAGTTATGGTTTGATAAATACTGCAAAGTTAATCAAACCATCTACCCACTGAAGTGATTTGGTAGAATTCTACACTTTCCTGGGTCCTGTTTGGTCCCACTTGCACCAAGAGAGCTCAAATTTGGCACAGACACATGTGATGCTGTTCTCCTTATGTGCTAGAGGTTTCATGGACCTACACCTCAGATTAAAGAAATTATGGCTTGGTAAATATTGCAAAGTTATTCAACCATCTACCCACTGAAGTGATTTGGTAGAATTCTATACTTTCCTGGTTCCTATTTGTTGGAATCAGCCCGCTACCTACCACTGTTTTTTAAATATGAGCCTTTGAAATACTACTAGAATTTGGAAGGACTTTCACGCATGATAACTCATTATTAAATGTACCTAGAGTGACATAATTACCTTTGGTTGATGCAGTAAGCTTTTCCTGGCAACATGTTTCCCTGAGAGATGCTGTAGGATTTGTATTGGGCTATTCAATGGTCTTGGAAGCTTTACAAAATACTGTCTACATTTTCACAAATTTTATCAAAACTCAAAGCAGTTGAAAGAGACAAACTAAATGCTGTTGGCAACATTTAATTGGTTTTTGAACTGCTTGAATTGAGCACAGTGAAAGGTAAACACAACTTTCAACACATTTGTACAGGAAAATAAATGTATCAATAATACATAAATAAAAACACAATCAGAGTCCTCCTATAACACAAATATTTTAAGTTGGACAACAAAGAGAAATCATTTACAAATGTGCCCTGTGGAGTGCCCAGGCAGTGAACAAAACAAAGTCAAATGCCCTCAAGGGTGAGATTCTATTGAACATAAAACATAACATAAAATTGTGCCTTCAGTGGTGAGCTTTTATTGAACAAAACATAAAGTGCCTTCAAGAGTGCCCTCTCAGCAGGCAAATATAACCCATGCAGTGCAGAAAACAAGTAAAATGCCATCCCAGTCGACAAAATGTTTTAAAAAAATAAGTCCCAAAGGGTGCATTTCTATTGAACAAAACATAAAAAGTGCCCTGAAATATGCCCTTCCAGTGGACAAAAGGTAGAATAAAGTGCCTTGAAGAATGTCTGATAAACAGCATGATTACTCGAACTCACCATGCAGTCAGGGCTGCTGCTGAACTTCCTAGATGCTCCGGGCTGGTTCCAGACGGTGCTCTTTTTTGCTTTCTGTTCCCTGCAACTCAATCCTCACTCCATTGTTAAGTGCCCAGCATGTTGTTTGCAGGCGTTTCATCCACATACTCACACATAATTCTCCATGGCTGGGGTCGCTGGCATGTTCTCAGCAGGCGTTTCATCCACATACTCACATGTACTCTGATTTTGGGACTCAGGAACACACACATCATTCTCCCTGACAGGACTGTCTGTCAGCTTCCCCGCTGGGGTTTCCCTCATGCATCCAGCTGTCTCCTGTGTGAAGATGAGGGGTGCTGATGCATCCCTTGGAGCCTGCTTGACAGGGATTTGCTTGTTCACTCTCCATCTCAGCAATGGGTACTTCTATCTTCTTGACCCGGGGCTTGGAAGCATGCATGTTTCCCAAATAATAGTCAACTACGGATTGCTTCAGACTCTCAGCCACTACCGAGCATTTTGAAGGTGATTTAACGTAGATGTGCAAACCCTTCTTTGCACCTCCCACTGGCATCAGCACTTAGAGGGTATAAGTCTGCATAGGCCTGTCGAGCATGAAGCAAGTTGGAGCTCGGGCAGAAAAAGTGAGCTACAGATCTGATTTTCACATATGTGGTAGGGCTCTTTGAGAGCTTTCGGGAACAGTTGGGCCCGTAGCCGTAGGCCCTTGCGTTCCCGAGTTATGGCCCGTTACGTTCGAAAGGTCAAAAGGTCAGCATGCTAATTTCAGCGAAAACTCAGTGAGTGTTTTTGGCTCTTGTTAGGTTGTATGAGAAGCTAGAGACTTCAAACCTCCTTTGGCTAAAAGCTGGTCTCCTCCACATCATCTGTCATTATTTTTACACCACACATGCTTAACCTTTTTTACTTTTTTTCCATCCCACAATCTGCTTAGGGATTGTGCCGTGGATGCACTGGGACCTAGGCCTTATTTTTCTTATTTCTCTTATTTTTCTCATTTTTCTTAGTTTTTCCATCCCACAGTCTGCTTGGGGCCGTGGATGCACCGGGACCTATGACATTTTTTTTCAAAAAAATATTAAATTATTTTCTTATTCGTTCCTTATTTAGGTACTTTATCTTTCAATTCTTGTCTCCAGTGAGCAGGTACAAGGTCTAGGGGCAAATCGGACACAACCTCAGGGTTGTCTCCGCATTTGGGTTCTCATGGACTGAAAAGGCCCCCGTATCCTAAAACACAGACAAGGGTCACATATCGGAACTACCTCCGGGTTTCCGCTTTTGGGGTTTCATGGACAGAAATGTCCCTGTGCTCTTAAAACCAGATTCTCATTCCCTTACCACTTTTCCCAAAAAAATTGTGAGCTGCCACCCACCAGTGCGGACTGAGGGAGGGGCTCACAATGACCTTGCTTACCCTGCTCACTTACTTACAACAAACTCTAAAATAACTAAAATGACACAACATGACACTGTTTTTAAATCTATGCTTCTTGTCTTTATTGCACTATCCACTTTGCTGCTGTAATGTGTGAATTTCCCCACTGTGGGACCAATAAAGGAATATCTTATCTTATCAAACTTCACCTCCCACCACATGGGGCACAACCACTGTAACCAGTGTTACCCCACCCACCACGCCCCCACACAATTTACCTCTACACACAATAATACACAATTTGCTTTCCCCCACCCCAGGGACACTTTTTTCCTACTCATCCTGTCATCTCTCCACACCCATTCACACACCAATCACACACACTTCCCCTTTAACACACCCCATAACACTAGGACACAGAGTTCAATCGGAAACAGCCCTGTTTGTTTTCCGCTTTTGGGGCCTCGTGGACAGAAATGTCCCCGTTCCCTTAATAACAGATCCTTCGGTCCCCACTTCCTACTGTATGGACGGCTAATCCACCAATATAGACAGGACAAGATGAACACTGTGCTCTTAGATTTCCCCACATACCACACTAACACAATATTCTTTCTACACACACACACACATTCTCCCCCACCTACCTCCTACCCTACCTCCACACCATTACCTACAACAATCAAACACATTTACATTTGACTACACATTACATTCCATGCACCCATACACGCTTCCTACTGTCTGGACAACTTATCCAATACAGGGAATGACACCCACATTGATCTTGACCAAACACAACTTACATCCCAGACACCCATACGTACTTCCTACTGTTGGACTGGCTTATCCACCAACACATACAGGATACGTTAAACACTGTGCCCTTAGTTATCCCACACTTACACATAATTCTCTCTACACACTACAAACACCAAACATTCACATTCTCCCCCACCCCTCCCCACCATCCTGTAACTACTCTCCTCCATTCACACACCAATCACACACACTCCCCTTTTAACACACCCCATACAACTAGGACACAGAGTTCACTCGGAAACAGCTCTTTTTGTTTTCCGCTTTTGGGGTCTCGTGGACAGAAATGTCCCCGTTCCCTTAAAAACAGATCCTTCGGCCCCCACTTCCTACTGTATGGATGGTTAATCCACCAATACAGACAGGACAAGATGAACACTGTGTTCTTAGGTTTCCCCACATACCACATTAACACAATATTCTACACACTCCAAACACACACATTCTCCCCCACCCCTCCCCACCATCCTGTAACTACACTCCTACCCCACTTCCACACCATTACCTCCTAACAATCAAACACATTTACATTTGACTGCACTGCAATGTGATATTGACCTGACACAATTTACATTCCATACACCAATACACCTTTCCCATTCACCAACACAGACAGGGAAAACTGACCACTGTATCAATAACTTGACACATCTTACATCTCACACACCCATCCACGCTCCCTACTGTGTCTAAGACTTATCCACCAACACAACCCATTTAATACGACCACTATACTTTATACCTGACACACTTTCACATCCACCCATTCAAGCTTCCTACTGATTTGCAGACTTAATCACCAACACAGATAAGAGGGAATATGACCACAGTGCTCCTAACCTACTCACACATCATTAACCATGCATAACCTAGCCACTCCATACTACCACATAATCAAGCACACACATTTTCTACCAAAAACACAACCATACCACAGTGAACACTCGGAAATACCCTCACAGATCTTCCGCTGTTGGATTCTCGTGGACAGACATGTCCCCGTTCCCTTAAATACAGATCCTTCAACCCTGACTTTCCTATTGTATGGACGGCTTACCCACCAATACAGACAGGATAAGTTGAACACTGTGCCCTTAGTTACCACACACACCATAAATTCCTATTACACACTACAAACACACACCCCCCCCCCCCCCCTCCCCGCATTCCTTTAACTACTCTCCTACCCAACCTACACACCATCACTACCATCAAGCCCATTTACATTTGAACACACTCTACATTCCAGACACAAATACTCACCCCCTACTGTTTGGACGGCTTATCCACCAAAACAGATAGGACTTCACACCCACTGTGATCTTGACCTGACACAATGCACACACCAACACAGACAGGGAAATCTGATCACTGTACTTTTGACTCGACACATCTTACATTCCTCACACACAGACACACAGACAAATGTCCCTGTTCCCTAAAGAACAGATCCATTGATGTGTGGACGGCTTAACCACCAACACATATAGGGGAAAAGGGACCACTGTACTCTTAACACATGTCCACACCAATAACCCAAACACCCATATTCTCCCACTCCTCATACTTATCCAGCTATACCCACCCTACAACACCTGCACTAAACTCTTACCCTAAACTAACCCTTACCCCAACCTCACCTTACCTATAACTAACCCTAACCATCACCTCTACCCGGACCCCTGATAACCACAACCCCCCCCCACCCTCTCCTCCACTACATCCTAGCTTTCCCACTACACCTACTCCTACACACTCTTTTTAGATATGGCCTAGTGACTTACGGGGGGTGACCTGGGGACTAACATGCGCCGGCCAGTGCCTTGCGGTTGTCTCTCAACAAAACCTCACTGCTATGCAGTCAGGGAGAGACTCTGGGTCAAACATACTAACCTAACCCTAAACCCTAACCCTAACCCTACTCCCCTTACCACAACTCCACAATACACTCCACCACTCACCCATCCACCAGACCCTGAAACCAGGGCAACCAGTAAGTCATATTTCAAACTGATACAGGCCATACACCACAAGCAAATCATATACCACTCCATTGCCACACACACATTCCCACCCGGTATGAGTAGACAGATCACCAGACTTACAGACTTCATTAAACCCTCTACACCCTCAGATCACACCCAGCAGAAAATACACACAAATACTACCAACTGGATGCACAACACTATGACCATTTTACAAGAACACTACCAATCCATCATACATACCTCCACTAACCCCAACCCTAACCCCATAGCACTACAGATAGCCACCGGTTGGGCTCGTAAGCGCTACGGTACTAGACTCACACCACACACATTAACTGCAATAGAAAACATCCTACACATACACCCGCTCAACACCCCACCTAGCCTCCATACCACTCCTCCCCCTCCTCCCCCCATTATACCCCCACCGTTGCACAGCTCTCTGCCCCCTATCCCGGAGTTACCTGTTGAGGAGGGGTCCCCACCACTACCGGCTACATCCACATCACCACTTCGCCACTCCACCCCACTCCCACCCAGAACTAAGAAAGTTTCATGTGACCCAAATACTGTCACCCAGGACACTTACCCGGACTCAGCAGCCCCACAACTCTCCCCTGTTCTTTCTATCACCCAGCCGCATACATTAGTCCCACCGTCGCTTTCGCCATTCTCTTCCCCGGAGTCGGATCCCCCCACAGAATCCTACAGTACTCCACCCCCACCCTCACACACACTACCCACCATCACAGCCAACACTCAACTCATCTCCGCCCAGGTTCATGCACCGGCAACAGACCATCCCACCCACTCCTATAACTCTGACCCCTTACCACTCACCACACCTAAACACACCAATGTCTCAGTCCCTCTTCATGACAGCATATCTCCGCTCTCTCCCACCCCCACAGACGGCGCTACTGACCGGGCCGGCCGACCCGGGACGCGAACCCCAGTTGCAAATACACGGGAGGTTACCCACATGATGAGCGGGCCGAATAAGGCTACCTATGCCATCCATAAAGCCCAATCTGAACCCTCCCTAGCACATTCCTTTGGGGTTGCGTCTCTGGAACAGGCCTGCCCGGACACCAATCTACCGCCACACCTTTCTCTTGACACCCCCGCACCTGGCCCCCATCCCTCCCCCCTTCCATACATTCCCCATCCTCCACTGCACCCATCGCCTCCACCACCTTCAAACCCACCTACCACATCGCCAGACCAAACCGAATGATACAAGCTCGGTCCTTCAAAGCACTCAAGCCGGTAGTGGTATTTGGGGACTCCAATATCGGCAGGATCCCGGCCCATAGCAACTCCAGGATTCAGTTGGACAGTTACCCGGGAGCCACCCTATACCATTTCCTACAAGTTTGCAGTAAAACCATACCAAACCCCCACACCGAAATTGTCATCTTCTCAATAGGCCTTAATAACAGGGACCGGGACCCCAGGAAAACCTCCGCCAAACAACTCAGACAACTCCATAAACAGACGAGACTTGCTTTTCCCAATGCAGACATCTACTTCCATCTCCTCAACTTCTCCCCCCACCTCACCACCTTACAGCAGGACAATTTAACATATCTCAATCGCTTCATAACCGCTCACTACTCCTTCCTGACAGACATACCACAAGACATTTTCATCACAGAGTCAGATAACCTACACTGGACATCTTCCACGGCCCAACGGATCTTTGACCATTGGTGCCAGCAACTACATTTATAAATTCATCAGGAACTCACTCATTACACACCTACTCCCGTACCCCTCACCTCCTCAACCTCAACCCCATCCCTACCCTTACCCTTACCCTTCACCCTAACCCTAACCCTAACCTTAACCCTTACCCTAACCCTTACCCTTACCCTAACACTCCTACCCTTACCCTTAACCCTAACTCTAACCCTAACCCTTACCCCGGACCCTTACCCCAACCCTAACCCTTACCCCGGACCCTAACCCTAACCACCCATGCCCCACGTCTCCTCCACCCCTACCCCACCCCTGCCCTAACCCCTTACCCTAACCCTAACCCCTAACCCTAACCCCGGACCCCACCCTAACCCTGGACCCTAACCCTAACCCTAACCCCCGACCCTATCCTAAACCCCAACCCTTACCCCCTTACCCCCCTACCCCTAACCTAACCCTAACCGGAACCCGAACCCTAACCCCCCAACCCTATCCCTTACCCTCCCCACTCCCTTACCCCTACCCTGACTCGGACCTTAACCAGACCACCATCTCCACCAGCTCACTATCCCCACACCCACTTCGGCTCATCCCCTTCACCGTGGCCACCTGGGCCACCGGAGTCTACTACCACCAACCAATAAAAATTTCATTTATCCACTGTGTGTGCTCTTTTTACTGTTACTTACTTTCCCTTATTATTTTTTTTATATATAAAAAAATGTTTTTTTTATATCATAATCATGTTTGTGGTTTTATTTGTCTACTTATTTATTTATTTATTTATACAATATGAGGGTGTGTGGACATGTTCTGGTGTATGGGAGTGTAATGCCGGGCTAAGGCAGGCAGAACAGGACTCAAAAGCACAACTCAGAGTACAGGCAGATACAATCAACGCTGACAGTTTATTACCAGGCAAAGGTCGGTACACGTGAAGGCAGTCAAACAGGCAGACAAAACTCAGGGTCGAAAAAACAAGCAGAATACTCGGTACACGGAAGTAGAAATTCACTGGGAAGAACGCTGGTAGGTTTGTCACGGAGGATCAAAACGAACTGGCACAGAAGGGCAGGGGAACACAGCTTAAATACCGTGAGGGGAGTGATTAACTATCAACAGGTGGACACGATCAGGGGCGGGGGGGAAGACGATCAGACGCAGGTGAGTGGCGATGAAAAGTGGGTCAGTGAAGTCATTCATTCAGAGGGGCGGGAGCATGCAGGCAGGAAGTGAAGTGCACTGAAACGAGAGGGAGGGTTAGGATTTCACAATCAAACAGGAAGTGCTCACAAAAACATGAAAGACAAAGGAAACCCATCACCTATGTTTAGCGGACGTTACAGGGAGTAGGTATAGGTGTGTTTATATGTCTTTCTTATCCCTCCGTCTTCTCCTTCCCTACCCATACACCACTCTCTTGGACCTCTTTGTGTGTCATTTTTATTGGGGGCCCGTGCATGTGGCCCCGTCATTGCACTTACTTTTTTGCACTTTTACTTTTGTCCTTGTTGGTCCATTGGTGACCTGCATGTCTCATCATTTTAGCACTTATTCTTGTTTTTTCTATATTGTGTGTTTTTTTATATTGGTGGCCCTTGCATGTGGCCCCATTTTTAGCACTTATTTGTCTTGAGCTTCATCTGCCTGGTTTTTAGTAGGGGTCCTCACACACCAACCTCCAATCACTTATTCTTACTTACACTTGTTTCTCTTATGACCCCCATCCTATTATTCCTTCACTCTTTTAACTTCCAGATGTCTCACTTCCTTTACTCCTCTTTTTAATCTTTTATCCTATCACCTCACCTTCTTTACTTCTCCCCGTCTTATCCCTCCCCAGAGCACCCCAGTCATTGACAATAATTAAAGATAAAGTGTAGACTCCTGCCCAGGTGGCAACTCTTCTCCCCGCTGTTCGAGGTCCTTGGATGCTGCCCGGGCCGGGATCTGAACCCGGGTCCTCCGGGGCAGAGAGCTGTTCCTTCCCCTCTCACCCACAGGTGTATATGCGTCCAGTATACAACACACGCACTCCCTTACACCAACTTGCACCGGGGGATCAGTAGGCCAGTGCAAAATTACCTGAACCCCAGAACACCCAACCCCAAACCCAACCCTAACCCTAAACCCTAAACCCTAACGGTAAACCTAACCCTAAACCTAAACCTAACCCTAACCCTAACCCTAAACCCTAACCCTGACCCTAACCCCTAACCCTGACCCTAAACCCCAACCCTAACGGTAACCCTAACCCTAACCCTAAACCTAAACCTAACCCTAACCCTAACCCTAAACCCTAACCCTAAACCCTGACCCTGACCCTAACCCTGACCCTAAACCTTAACCCTAACCCTAACCCCTAACCCTAACCCCTAACCATAACCATAACCATAACCCTAACCCTAACCATAACCATAACCCTAACCCTAACCATAACCATAACCCTAACCATAACCATAACCATAACCCTAATCTGGATCACCACTGGGTATGGACACTATTAAAATATAAATATATACAGAATAGCGGATACGAAAAGGGGTAAAAATGCCTTAAAATGTTAAAAAAAATGCCTTAAAATACACTTAAAAATAACATTAACTTAATTATATTTCATTCAAAAGACATTCACATTGTCTTTGAATTGTCACATTGGGGGCGGCAGTAGCTCAGTCTGTAGGGAGTTGGCTTGGGAACTGGAGGGTCACCGGTTCAAGTCCCGACATGGACCAAAAACTGAGTGTGAACTGGTAGCTGGAGAGGTGCCAGTTTACCTCTTGGGCACTGTCGAGGTGCCCCTGAGCAAGGCACCAAACCCCCAACTGCTCGGGGCGCTTGTCTGGAGCAGCCCCCTCACTCTGACACCTCTCCATTACTGCATGTGTGTGTGTGTTTGTGTGCATGTACCATGTATAAGTTAAACAGAGTGTAAATTGAATTTCCCCACTGTGGGACTAATAAAGGTTGATCTTCTTCTTCTTCTTCTTCACAATCCATACAAATAGAATAAATATCATATTTGGGCTTATATGGGGATAAGAAGGTCTTACTACATTATAATTCGGTTAAAAATGCTTCAAAATGGTAAAAAAAATACTTAGCTGCTACATTACATACTTACCTGCTACATTATATACTTACCTGCTAAATTACATTTCATTTAAAATACACAAACAACTCATACAGATGGAATAAATATCATATTCGGCCACAAATGGGGATAAAAAGTTATAATTCATAACTAAATTATACATAACAAGGGTGAAAAATACTTTGAAAAGTCAATAAATACTTAACTGCGACATTAACCTAAATACATTTCATTAATAATACACAAACAATTCATACAGATAGAATAAATATCATATTTAGACATATATTCAGATAAAAGGCTTAAAACAGCATTACAATTCATAAATATCTTATATATAAATATATAGGATTACAATTTCATTATAGGATTATATTTCATCTAAATTATAAGGACTTCCATGTGATTAAAATAAATATAATAGAAATAAAACCACATTATCTGATAGAGAAAGCCACCAGACAGCTGGATACGGACAGGACATGTCCAGACATGCCCCAGGGGGCGGAGCTTCTGGCTCTATATAAGATAGAGGCAGCAGACAGAGAGCCCCTTTCTCTCACCTGCACAGAGCCAGCTGCTCTCTCCACATAGCCAGTCTGCGTGTGTGTTAGTGTGTGCCTTTACACCTGAGGAAGGTCCATCAGGACCGAAACGTTGTGTTTGGCACACTTTTTTCGGTTTATTATATATTAATAAAAATACACATTTTATTTTACTTTATTATTTTTTTTTATTTTATTTAATTTATTCTAAATCTGGTTAATCCTTCCCAGTTAGGAAGCGCCCTTAGTTGTTTGATTTTCATTTTATTTCATTGACTAAGTCCTATTATGGACAATGGCTGGACCACGGTGCGGTACGGCAGACAACGCCACCGCACCGGTCAGCCAAGAGGGGGCCAGGTGTATGGGGAGTGGCATGGGCGGAAGCCCAGTGCTCCCCCTTTCCCCTTTCGGAGGAGGGATTATTTCCCCTACCCTAACCCTAATTGGGTAGGGGTACCCAATTGAGTTTTTATCCACTTTACCCCCTAACCCTAACCCTTAACTTAAACCTTAGGACCCTTACCCTAACACATACCCTAGCCCTAACACATACCCTAACACTGACACTTAGACTTTTTTTCCATATACATATAGTGGAGGCACATTTTTGACTATAACTTTGGAACGGAAGGTCGGACTGACTTGAAAACAACTTCCGTATGTATGTTTTTGGGGACGCTGAACACGCCAGTCTTGGTCTCAAGTCTCTACGACCTTCCGTTCCCGAGATACTAACATCGGGATTGGTAAATCTCGCGATATCTCGAGAACGAAAAGTCGTAGATACTCGTGGTAAAGGCCAGCGTTCGTAACCCTAAGCCTAACCCTAATCCGGATCTCCTAACCCCAACCCCAACCCCAACACTTAACTTGACTTGAAAACAACTTCCGTATATATGTTTTTGGGGACGCTGAACACGCCAGTATTGGTCCCGAGTCTCTACGACCTTCCGTGTATTATCATGTATTATTCTTTTAGCACTTTCCTTGATTTTATATTGTGTGTTTTTTATATTGGTGGCCCTTGCATGCAGCCCCATTTTTAGCACTTATTTGTCTTGAGTTTTATCTGCCTGGTTTTTATGTTCTTACTTGAGATTACTCCCCTGTAGGGTCCTCACACACCACCCTCCAAACACTTATTTCTTATTAACACTTCTTATTCCTGTGACCCCCGTCTTATTATTCCTCCACTCTTTTAATTTCTAGATGTTTTACTTCCTTTACTCCTCTTCTTCTTTAATTTTTTATCCTATCACCTCACCTCCTTTACTACTCCCTGACTTATCCCTCCCTAGAGCACCCCAGTCATTGGACAATAGATAAAGAGAAAGTGGAGACTCCTGCCCAGGTTGCGGCTTTTCTGCCCGTTGTTCAAGGTCCTTGGACGCTGCCCAGGTCGGGATCTGAGCTGTTCCTTCCCCTCTCACCCACAGGTGTATAAATATATTTACTGCACTACACACGTACTCCTTTACCGCCCACTTGCACCTGGGAATCAGTAGGCCAGTGCAAAATAACCTGAACCTCAGAACACCCAACCCCAACCCTAACACCCCCTAGTAGAGCTTGGCCCCAACTCTCTACGACCTTCCGTTCCCAAGATACAGAATTGGGTAGGGGTACCCAATTGAGTTTTTATCCCCTTCACCCCTAACCCTAACCTAACCTAACCTAACCTAACCCCATATCAGCAAAATATGAGAAAGCATTCACACACACGCTGCAGTCTGATGATCTTATCCACTAGTACAGCAAGAAATAAAGACAGTTTGACTTACAGAAATACGATCCCATATGCTCTGCTGGTGTACTGTCAAAGTGCAAGTCCAGGTTACTCCATGTTAGCCCGTGTTACTCCGTTTAACTCCATGTTAGCCCGTGTTACTCCAGGTTACTTCATGTTAGCCCTGTTACTCTGTGTTTGTCCATGTTAGTCTGTGTTACTCCATGTTAGCCCGTGTTACTCCGTTTAAATCCGTGTTAGTCCATGTCCTTAAACTCCACAGAACTACTTGCCTGTCTGAGCTCCGGCGGCCTCCCTGTGTCTCCTGGCGGGCTCAGTACGCGCTACCTGGTGCCACCCACGCTAAGTAAGCTGGCTGCTAGCGCTAGAAGCTAATGTTAACCTCTCCTCGCGTGCATCATTTCCCTCGCTTAAAAGTCTGATTTTCCCTTTTATTCTCTCCGTACGCAGCTCTAGTAGTAGTATAGTAGTATAGGTGCCGGCCTCTCGTTATATTTAATTTAAAGAAGAAGAAGAAGATCTACCTTTATTAGTCCCACAATGGTGAAATTCAATTTACACTCTGTTAAACTCATACATGGTACATGCAGACCTAAAAGACACATACATGCATTAATGGAGAGATGTCAGAGTGAGGGGGCTGCTCCTGACAAGCGCCCCGAGCAGTTGGGGGTTTGGTGCCTTGCTCAGGGGCACCTCGGCAGTGCCCAAGAGGTAAACTGGCACCTCTCCAGCTACCAGTTCACACTCAGTTTTTGGTCCATGTCGGGACTTGAACCGGTGACCCTCCGGTTCCCAAGCCAACTCCCTACAGATTGAGTTTTAGTGACTAGTGACTAGTGATTTGACTAGTGATTTGACTTTAGTGGGGTACTGCCGCCCCCACTAAAGTTGGGGGCGGCAGTACCCCACTAAAGTTGGCTGTAGTGGTAGTTTAGTATAATTGTTTTTTAATAACTCCAAACCTCCGCTCTCCATTACCGCGCATGCTCAAGGATGATGCAACGGTGAACAGTGTTGCCAGATCTGACTGACAAAATCCTCCCATTGCAATAAAAACAGCCCAGAATTGCCAGAAACCCGTGTGCACGTTTAACATTACATGAACAACAGAATAAGATAAGAATGAAAAATTTCATATCTGCATCAAATAACCACAGATAAAATGTTAGCTATATAAAAGACCAAAGCACAAAGAGGGCAGTCAGACAACCAAATACACAAACTGCACCATTGTGGATAGAAGCTCTTGGGCTTTATTGAATTTTTGTACTTTTAACAAAATAATTCTAATGTTCTGATGACCCTTGGCGAGGCTGTGCATATATTATTTATTTGTTTTGTCGTTTATATCATAAAGATTCTCAATATTTAAAACATTTCAATTAAATTCAATGACAAATGAACACAACCCAAGTCAATCAAATATTTCACAATATGACAAGTCAGTAATATAATACAGTGGACGCGATGAAGTTGACTGAATTTTGGCCATAAAATGACAGCTTGTTTGATGTGTTCATGATGGATGTAATATTGTTTTCACTATCTGTTCTAAACTCAAATTTTGGGCAGAAACCAGCCACAGGGGCACTGTGTTGTACTCCGTAAAGTAGACACTGATACTGAGGAGGAGATGAAGAGATGGCAGCTACAGCACGGAGGAATTATCCAAACTGTTGACTTTGTGTTTTTTATTAAAATGACAACTACAGTCTGAAACTACAGGAGGAGTCTGGCTTCCTTTGGCCTCCAGGAGAAAACACCACCTGTTTCTTCAGCACAATGATTCCTCCATCTGTCTGTTTGACTTGCGTCAATTATTCTGTGGCAAATAAATGGCTTTATTATTTAGTATACCTGTGTCTCCCAATCTAAGAATAAAAAAGTCATCATCACTGTCATGGTATGTCATAAAGGTATCATAATCATAGCATAGTAGTATAGTATGATTTTTTTTAAAAAAGAAAAAGATAGAAAAAAGTCATACTATAGTATGTACTATAGCATTTCACTTCAGACCTCCTTTAGACATAAAAAAAAGACAGAAATTTGGACATAGAAACCGACAGTTTTTATTTCTTGTATTGAAGTTGCATCCAGTTGAGTCACATTTAAGAGCATAAAACTCACTATTTCAAGTACTAAAGTATTAAATTAAATATAAAGTTTATGATGTATTTGTCAACTTGTTCATAGAAGAAAATCAACTGCTGAAGTTTCCCCTCCTGAAGTTAGAAAGCGGTTGTAAAGCAGTACATTTCATTTGGATTTGTAGTTACAGAAGTCAAATTATTTCAGAAATAAGCTTTTAATTTGCTTCATTTCAAAATGTATTATAAAGAAAGTTGTTCTCTGACTCAGTAAATCAGATCAAACCAGATCTTCACCTTGTATTTGGAGGAGTTACTCGAGCTCGGGCATGTCTTCAAATCCTCCCTCTTCCTCCTGCCTTCTCTGCTCCTCCAGCTTTGTCCTCTCCTCCTCCACCCTCTTCCTCTCCTCCATTGCCTTCTTCATCTCCTCCTCCACCTCCTTCCTCTTCTTTTTTTGCAGGTCATCCTCTTTCTTCTTCTGCTCGTCCCTGTCCTTCTGCTCCTGTGTTTTATTCTGCGGCGTGTCATAGGCCCACTCCTCATCTGAGTCGCTGATGTCATCATCATCAATGTCGTAGTTGGGCTGGTAGGACTCTGTGACGGAGTTCTCTACATGCTCGGGCTCAGGTTTGTAGTTGGGGTCCTCCAGTTTGCCCCAGGCCACCTGGTCGGCCTTACGGAGAGTGATCTCCACTTTGGATGGGACCATGTTGACAGAGCTCTGCTTGACATTGACCACCTGAAGGTCGGAGAAATCAAACACAGGTGTGACTTTATATTCAGCCTTCACAGCGTCTGCCGGTGGGATCAGATAACTGCTCACATAAAAACATATAGACATCTATTCTCAACAGGTGAGTTGATCTCCTGCCACTGGCTGATGTATTCAGACGTATTCCGCAGGTACTCACGCCCCACAGATGGAAGTCTCTCTTGAAAATCTTATCATTTTCAAACTGGATTTGACATGCGACCTAAAGAGAATCAAAAGAGAGAAACAAAAAGAGAATAAGTAATAGGAAAGAGGTGCATTTATTATTATTTATTGTACCGCTTTGTTGAATACTTGACTCTGGTCAATCATAACATTCCATTGTCTGTTATTTATAACAGACCACTGCTATGGCCACAGTTCTGATGTTGGACTCTGACAGGGTTTATTTCACAACAATGACCAGCTCGCTGTACATTATCATTACATTACATTAGAAATGTGTGAAATGTTGAGCATTTAAAGCAGACTGTATGGTATATGTAAGGGATAATGTCATCCATGACAGCCCCTCCACACCCAAAGCCTTCAGCATTTCTGGGTGGATTTCATCAATTCCCGGGGCCTTGCCACTGCAGAGCTGTTGAACTACCTCAGTGACTTCCCCCGGGGAAATTGATGATGATCCCCCATCATCTTCCAGCTCTGCCTCTACAAGAGAGAGCGTATCAGTCGGGTGCTGCTGTTTTGCCTCCTTTATGGGAGCAGCTGCCGCCTTACAAGCCTGTCGGTACCTTACAACTGCTTCTGGAATCCTTCAAGATAACATATCCCAGAAGGACTCCATTTTCAGTCAGACGGCTTCCCTGACCACCAGTGTCCACCATGGTGTTCAAGGGTCATCGCCCCTTGAGGCACCTAAGACCTTCAGGCCACAGCTCACACCCGCAGCTTCTGCAATGGAAGCTTTGAATATTGCCCAATCAAGTTCAATGCCCCCAGCCTCCACAGGGATGCCAGAAAAGCTCCACCTCTCAACAAAGGCAGACGCTTTTTCTCTGCTCCCTCCCTGCCCTTATCTGTCCTGCTTGCTGCTCTTTGTCTTGTGCTGTCTTGGTCTGATCTTTCGGACCCTCTGAGCCTCTCTGCATTTCTCTCCGAATACCTAAAGTCATGGAATTGATCAGCTGGTCTCTCAACGCAATTGACCAAATTTTCTCGACAAAGAGACCGGGCGAAGTAGAGCCCTCCTGCCCTGACGGAACGTTTCCAGCCAGATACACAATGGACTCCTGGGGGAAGTAGAGGGTCGTGTGCCTGTTGATCCTTTCCGTTGAGGATGTTGAAGATGTGTACATAATTGGATGTATGATAACAGGCATTCTGCTGATGGTCTATCGCAAAAGTAAGAAGACGTCGGCAGCACTTTTGGCAATGGGGAAGCTGCCCGTCATGATTGAGGGAATGTGCAGGGCTGCCAACACTCAGACTCAAGCGACATGTGAGCTCAATCACAAGCTGGATGCGATTCTTGATCAAAATCGCAGGCTGGCTGAGATTCCTGAACTCTGCCGCAAGATGGATACCAACTTGGAGAAGTTGCTAGCTCGGCTCGGCTGAATTTGACCATCGAATTTGGCTTTATTGGATCTTAGCCACTGGGAGACTCAGAGAGACTTAAGGCAGACGGAAAATTACAGTGTCTGCCTGACCCAAAACAATTGTTATCTTCATTGGCTCCCGGAGACAACCAGCCTTCCCAAGGCCGGTTATCTCTCCATTCTCCTCTATGTTATGTCGACAAGATGCAGGGAGGCCATTCCTCCCAATCACACCTCTTCAGGTGCCTCCATTTTTTACCCACGTGTACCCCTACTGGATCCCCATACAGGACTCCTTTCAGGGTCTCCAGGAAGGCTGAACACTTCGAGCTGCTGTTCAGTGCATATGCACAGACAACATTCAGGAGGCGACCCTGTCATCCACCGTGGTAAACCCCAACGTAGCAGCACTCAGCCAGGGGTTTGTGAGTATCTCCACACCTGCCTGGTGCCTCACATCTTAGGCAACTCCAAAGAATAGAGTCCAACCCCTATCCAGGAGAACGATTCCAGAACCGAGCCCCACCAGATCTAGCTGTAGCGCTCTACCTCCCGCACAAGCTCTGGCTCCTTCCCCCACAGAGAGGTGACGTTCCACGTCCCAAGAACCAGCCTCTGCCGCCCGGGTCTGATTCGTTGACGTCCCTGGCCTTCACTGCCACCCGTGTGGCAGCACTCCCAACCCCGGCGGTTCTTCCTGTGGGGAGGGGTGGGTTTCCACGTCGCTTTTTTGGGCTGTGCCCAGCCAGGCTCCGTGGCATGCCCGGCCACCAGGCGCACTCTTATGGGCTCTCTATGTGGGCCTGGCTCCAGACCGGGGCCCTGGGCTTCCTCCGGACCGGGGCTCTCCTCCTCTTCCTCGGTCAGTCATAGGGTCTTGTGAACCATTTTTTGTCTGGCCCCTCACCTGAGACCAATTTGCTATGGGAGACCCTACTAGGAGCATCAGACTCCAGACAATACAGCCCTCAGGGTCATAGGGACACACAAACCTCTCCACCACATTAGGATGATGGTTCCTGGAGAAGTTAATGCTACACTGGTTACAAAAAAATTGTTGACAGTAACAATGCTATGTGTAGATGAAGCCTTAAGTTGTGAAATTTTACTAATTTACTATAAAAAAAAAAATGCTGAACATAAAAATATACGATTTTGACCTCACCTGACCTGAGTTTGCATCTTGCAGTAAGTCAGTTTAGTTTATATGGAACTACAACAGTCACTATGGCAACAGTACACATAAAAATGGGTATCTCTCTGACATCCCGCCATGCCAATCTGAATGGGAATGTCCATTCTACTGCTCTTCTATTTCTATGTTTGTCTGCGTGTAACACTCACCACTGTCTGGTTGGCCTCTATGCAGGAAGATTCTGGGTTTGTGTTCTTGGCGTAAATCGTTACGACTACATTATTTCCTGTCTGGTGCCAGTCATATCGGCACGCCACCTTCTTCTTGTCCTGTCAACACACACAGTGTAGAGGTCAGTCACATAGACATACACTACAAATTTAGCTAAGCATATGACTTTAATGTGATTGCTGATTTGCTGGTGTTCAAGGTATCCTGTAGGTGCAGTTTGAACTTTAAGGTTCACAAAATATTAATCTAGATGGAGTGTGATGTGCAGAACACAGAGAGGTCTAACGTTCTGGGATGAGTGTAGCTTCATATTGCAGCATAACTGACAAAATCAGTTTGATTGCATTGTTTTCTGTTAGCCTCTATCAGAGTCATACTTGGCAAAAAGTGTCGAAGTGCAGGACGTCCTGTTTCTATTTATTCCTGTCACTGAAAGAATGCGGAACGGCTGATTGGTGATGCTGAAATGAGGAGTTATCTGATAGGATCCCTCCTCATTTCACCACAAACATCTGAATAAGGAGGCAGCAGGCTGGAGGGAGGTCACCTGAGAGTTTACTGAAGCTACTGTTGGCTGTAATGTTTGCTATTTTCAGTGAAAATCTCAGTATAAACCCTGTTTTCTGTTTAAAACCACAGAGGTTTCTACCACTTCCTCGTCAATGGAGAGGTTCAGTCTCCAGTCTGATCTGGAGCTCACAGCTGATGGTTTGTGGTCTGTTTACATGATGTAACATGACGTGTTATGAAGCTATAAGGAAATAAAAAGACCATAAATCTATCTCTTCATCTTGTTGGTTTCTTCTTCTGTCAATGAGACAGGCAGATAAGATTCAATGTCCTGGTCACTAGGGGGTGCATGTACCTGCTTTGGCACCCAGCGGTGTTTCCCTGTGCTGCAGCCCTTCTGATCGAGGAATGCGTTGAAATCTATTGTCTTTATGCAGCAGCAGTTCCAGTACTTATACCTGAGCAAAAATACAAGTTAGACTCACAGCTTGTACCAGAAATAGAAAGATCCAACCTGACTGATATTCACGTAATGATACCAGCTGAAAATATTAAGATATACTGTATGGGTAAGTAAGTGCGTTGCTCAAGGGCTCCATAACAGAGAATGATGCTCTTTAAACTTCCAGCTATTCAAAGAGCAGCTGCAGTTTAATTTCCTTCTAAAGACTGTTTCTGATGGTTTACTTTTGAATCACTGATCTTTAATTAATTGTCTGATCCTCAGCTTTTGTGTTTCTTGCTTTGCATACATGACCTTCACTTTTATCTTGTTTCTGGAAGCACTCTAATTTTGCTTTCAAAAGAGAGCTATGCAAATAAAGACTGCAGTATGATTACAGGAATATGATAATATGACTGCAGCGATTTTGTTCTTAAAGCCTTTTGTAAAGAAGTGGAAACATGCAGCTGAGTGCCTCTGTGGTTTTACCCCTCGTGGAAGACAGGAGCTCCGGGGTGGTGAGTGCAGACCTCCGTGTCCGTCTCTGGACCCTGATAGACCTGAACATACAGACACATGTTAATGAGTACAGTCAGTCATTACGGGAGCACATTACAGCTTCTGGTCATCAGTGACATCATAACTTCAACAGTCAAGTGCGGCGTTTCGCAATCTGTGGTTGGGAGCTCAAGTGGGATCATTTGTTTTGCAGACGAGGTCACAAAGAACCTTTTCTGTCTAAATCAGAACAGTTTTTACTATTTTACTGATGAAGCTGAGTAGCTGTTTTTGAGTGTTAAATATAACAAATGATGATTTTTTTTTTCTAACCTAAAACTTGTTTAATTGTTGCTTATATTTAACCTTTTCCACTCCACCCCTCTTTATCATAGACCTATTTTAGTCTTAGTGTGGTGTACATCATCTGAAAGCTGGGAACCTGAAGATTACTTATGAGAGTGTAAAAGGGTTTATAACATGATGATAGAAGTATATGATGTCCATCCTCATGCTCTATTATGTCTCATAAGTTGTTGCAGTAATTTTTGGGTTGATACCATTTGTTAAACAGATTTGGTGCTAAATTTAACCATTTCTTACCACTGGAGAATTGATAAAAATGATCAATAATCCTTCAAAATACCACATTAAGACACCAAGAGCTTGAGGAACACCATAGAAAAAGACATGCTGGGATTTGGGATCAAAACCTTTTGACTTTTGGAGATTTCTGTACTTTTCATTAATTGGATGTTGATCTCTAGTGTTGTGTAAAATGCTCAGAACCCCCCTTATTGTCAGTGTTGCTAGGAAAGCCATCCATCCTCTGAAAGCTCTAGGTCTCTAGCTACCAGGATGTAGTAATAGTAGTAGTAGTAGTAGTAGATCTCTAGTTTGTGGCTGTAAAGTCTCATGAGGATGTGATTATCCTAGAGGTCACCACAGGTCATTTTATACAGTGATCAATGAAATGGCTCTTATGGGGTCTAACATCATCACACATGAATACAGTTGGACTCATTGGCTCCTCAAGAGTGGAAATAAAAGTATGTAAAGTAAAATTATTTCAAAACTGCATTTAAGTACAGTACTTGAGTAAATGTAATTATTTATGCCTGAACAGGTTGATAAAGTGCTATAATAGTATTGTAGTAACAGCTCATATACAGCCTGTTGTTATCTGTCTTGACCGCTAGATGAAGCTGTTAATAAGCTTTACAACACGGAAATAGAGGAATGTTGAATTCAAGTCAAACCGGAGCACAAACACAACTGTCCATCACCATAAGGTAAAATATTATATTCTAGGGTGAGGACTTGGTTTAAAGTTAGAGTTAGGGTTAGGGTCAATGTAATGTCCTAAAAAGTCACAACACACTCTCTCTTTCTCTGTAATGAAGAAATGATAAAGAGACTCACAGTTTTGCATCCTGCGTTCTTGCATCGTGTCCCCGGCATCACCGTCTGACTGTCTGAGGAAATAAAGAGGAATATCTGTCTCATCACATCAGTTTGTCTTCAGTTTTAGCTTCTTAAAGAACAAGAGAGAAAAATCCTGACAGTAACATCTCAGTGTTTCCAGTGGATAGCAGATTATTTTAGGCACTTTCTGAAATCAGTTGTTTTGTTTTCTGTCACAAATATATTGAAATATTCTCACATTAGTGACCTGGTGGATTGCTTTTCACGTTTTTAGAAAATAAGACTATTTGCGACACAAACGTCTTGATAACAAGGTGAAACAAGGTGAAAAATACAAACTGTTGTTTAAATCTGGATCAAACTTCAAAAACAAATTTAATCCTAAATACATGTGCATACTGTATAAGCAGCAATACACAAACAAAATGGAATTATACACAGATTAAAGCTTTTTATTGTCTTTAATTGAGTCTTGAATGTTAAATTTTCTTAAAATGTGAAGAGAAATGCAGTATAAATATTCCAGACTGTTTCCAATACAAATGAACTTCTTTCAAGTATTTTCTCACATGAAATTACTCTTTTCTTGATTTGAGTGCAGTAACCTGCCTTATTTCTTTACGTTTCAGAAAACAAGTTCATTTCTTTAATTAAAATTTTTACCCACTGGCTGGTTTTTTTGGACTGAATTCTAAACAAAATGGAGATTTATTTTTCATACATTTTTACAAAAAAGCTGAATTGTTCTTGTTGCATTACACTTACACACATAGATTTACCCCTGAAGATATACATTAGCAAACATTAAAATATAGACAGAAATGCTTATTCTGATGTAGACTAATGCACACATCATGTACATGATGTCACTTAATATTTGTAACTGAACTGTAAGTGTTTTCTTTTATAAAGTCAAATTGTTCTTGATTTTGGTGCTGCAATCTATTTGAAGATACAAACATTTGGTTTGTGAAAATTCTCACCACAAATTAAAATTTATAATGTAATGGTTCAAATATTCTTGCTGTAATTCAAGCTTTTCTCTCTTTTTGTTCTAGGACTCCAATATATTCAGAAAATAATGAAAAAATATATGTTTTCATGCTGTGTAAAAGTCAGAGATATGTTCATGACCAACAAAAAGTAGGAAAAATCAGACAGAAAATGCCACAGTAGCTGCTTTTGTAATTTATTACCTCTGCCAAGGAGGTTATGTTTTTGCCGGCGTTTATCTGTCTGTTTGTCTGTTTGTCTGTGATCAAGATAACTCAAAAACTTATGGATGGATTTTGATGAAATTTTCAGGGTGTGTCGAAAATGTGAAAAGGTAGAACTGATTTATTTTTTGGGGGTGATCCGGAATAAATCCTGGATTCTGGATCACTTTGAAATTTTCGTTAACATTGGGGTAAATGGGACCCAAAAAATTGTTTCTCAATATCTCTGGCTCATGAAATCTGACTCAGGGATTTACAATACTTCTATCAAATCCCAAAGGCTGATCCAGATCTGATCCAGATGGCGGATTTTATAGCAATTTATATTAAAAAAAATGAGGTACTCTTACATTTTGGCCTGGGGGCGGCAGTAGCTCAGTCCGTAGGGACTTGGTTTAGAAATAGGAGGGTCACCGGTTCAAGTCCCAACATGGACCAAGACCAACTGGTTGCTGGAGAGGTGCCAGCTTACCTCTTGGGCACTGCCGAGGTGCCCCTGAGCAAGGCACCAAACCCCCAACTGCTCGGGACGCTTGTCAGGAGCAGCCCCCCCACTCTGACATCTCTCCATTAATGCAGGTATGTGTACTGTGTGAAATTAACAACAGAGTGTAAAAACTGAATTTCCCTACGGGGATTAATAAAGGTAGAGATATCTAACAAACGGCATCGTGTAGCTGAGACAAGTCAGCATCTGAAGTATGTCAACGAATTTGATCTAGCTTTAATACTTGAGGAGATAGATCCAGAAGAAACCGCCAGGGGGGAAACTATGGTGCTTGGCGGAGGTCTGCGCTCTCCGAGTACTTTTCGAGTATTATAGGATGTTTTCCATGTGAAGGCCTCTATTAAACACACTGACCTTTCTTCTCTTTCTCAGCTTTCTCACTGAGGTCCAATTTCTCCAGCACCTGGACCAGCGATGCTGACACTTTGTGGGGCAGCTTGGTCTTCATCTCGTCTGAACTGGACGTCAGGAAGCGAACACACAGGATGAGACACTCAGCTCAGGCCTGCATGTCCGCTGCATGGTGCATGCTGCATGTTATCCTCTGAATGATATATTCTAGCTACCTAGCAGGCGACCTCGTGCTGACCTCAGTGAATGAATACAGGGAGGTGTATCTAAAAAGACTTATTCCAGTTATTTGAGATACAATCACACACCTGGGTCGCTCCTTCTGTAGCGTCTCAGCAGATTTGGGTCCCTTGTAGATTATCTCTTTGCCGTTGGTGTGTTGAATCTCGCCTTTATCCGATGACACCTCTGGCTGCAGAGGCTCCAAGGGCTTCTCGTCGCTGTGGCGCCCATGGGTGCAGCCCTGTGCAGACAGAGGTCACCTCAGGATCTGAAACTTCCTCTGTTTGGAACTTCATTTTAGTATGGTTGGTACTGGTATTAGTATTGGTTTATTTTATGTTTTATGTTTTTTTATGTTTGTTTTGTACAGCACTTTGTTTTCAGCTATGGTTGTTTGAAAGTGCTCTATAAATAAAGTTGAGTTGAATTGAGTATTAGCTGCATCCTCTATAATAACTGTCTCAGTTTATGTGACATACATCAGTCATCAAAGATTAGCTGTTTCTTTACAGTTCTTCTCAATGGCTGCCTTTTTTGATTTATGTGACAGAAACAATAAAAATCACTAAAGTCATGAACATGGGCCAAAACAAGAGCCAACACTGGTTGAATTCAGTAGGAATCAGAAGTGATCCTGAACTGGTCCTCCTCCCAGACCGCTATGTTATAATTAGGACTGTCGATCAATTCAAATATTAAATCACAAATTAACATCATATTTATTATCTGTTCTAAATTAATCTTAAAGTGAGAATAGTCCAGTATTTATTCCTCTTATCAACATGGGGGTGGATTAATATGCTTATTTATGTAAACGTATGTATATATTTGTTACTGTAAATCAATGAACAACACTAATCAATGGCAGACATTGTCCAGAAACCCTCCCAGGTTCTGACTTTAGCATCAACAATCTGCTCCAATCAGAACATGACAAACTGCAGCCCAACAGGCAACAACAGCTGTCAGTGTGTCAGAGTGCTGACTTGACTAGGACTTGATCCAGACTGACTGGGACTATCAGAAAGTGGGCATGTCTGTAAAGGGGAGACTGGTGGGGACCCAGAGAACCCATTTACATCCACACATCTGGAGGTCAGAGGTCAAGTCTGGAGCCTCATTTAACCTCCTTCACTACCAGCTAGTCTGACCTGGTTGATACCGGTGGATCCATCAGGTTCTCTAGTTTCAGATGAGACCAGGATGTAGTAGTAGTAGTATTAGTAGTATTAGTAGTAGTAGTAGTCCTGGTTAAAAATAAGCTGTGTTAATGTTTTAAAGAATTTAGTGTTGTTAAAACGATTTTGGTTTAACGCCTTATTATCACATTAACTTTGACAGCCCTAATAATTACTAAAATTATATTCCATTTCTGCCAATAGATCCCTCTAAATACTACACAAGGTTCCTTTAATGTTGTTTTAATGTAAACTCAGCTCAGCTTCAGGTAAGAAATAGTTTGGTCGAGCTTCCCTTTTCTGCAGATACTACCATCGTGTTGGACCCTGAGCTGTTTTTACCTTGATGGACAGAAACTCTGAGAAGTCTGTTGTCCTCTTCCGACAGCAGGACCAACCCTGAGAAGGACACACACAAACAGATGATTATCCCCTCTCCCACAGCTAGATAACAGGAGTACTTCATATGCTGACTTTAGATTAGATTAGATTAGATTCTACTTTATTGTCAAGCGCATGTCACAAGTTCGAAGCAACAAAATGCTGTTTGCATCAAACCAGAAGTGCATAAGCAGTAATAAATAATGTATGATATAGTATATACAGGGTGCTAAATATATATGAATGATACATACAAATATAGTATGTGCCCAAATCTATTATGTATGTCAGGCATGTACAGGTTATAAACAGGCTATAGCTAATGACTATGTTATTACGGTATGTACAGTAGTGCAAATAGAATTTATTCAATAGCATATACAGAATATTTCTATACAGTAGTGCAGTGATATGGTATGAAAGAATGAGGTGCAGTTGTAGAGCAGGGATGTAAGGTGTATTGAGGTAGTTCAGTTCAGGGGGTTGGCAGAGTTCAGTTCAGGAAGGGTGGTGGTGGGGGGGGCAGAGTGCAGCAAGGAGACAGCTGTGGGAAACAGCTGTTCCTGAACCTGGTGGTTCTGGTCCGGAGACTCCTGCAGCACCTCTCAGAGGGGAGGGGGGAAAACAGTGTGTGCTAACTAATACTTCTGTATTAGTTTTACCTTCAGGGCATCGTGGAAGATGGGGACACCTGGATGGAAGACGCAGGAGTCTTTAGGAGGAAAAAGGCAGAGTCAGTCTGTATATGGACACCAGTAAGCAGGGTGGAGCAGCTGTTCATTCGGGGGTGGTGGTGGTGTGTGTAGGTCACAACAGTTGACGGGGAGAGTCCCATAAAAGGAAGTCGCTTGCTAGAAAGATAGCTGTCTCATGCTTCCAAAGACATGTGGCCTGTTCTACTGTACATACTAGTCTGTCTCGCAGAATAATAACACAATATACGAAAATAAGGACATAACTGATTTAATGTCACCAGTCTTTATCCAGCATTTACCAATAAATCTACACCATCAATCTGGTCTCCACCTGTTGTGTTCAGTAAAAGTCAGTTTAAACACTCACGTTGATCCCTGCTTAGCAGCAGTGTATACATTTTATTTTTTGTCAAGAATTTATCATATTTAAACCCAAATGTTAACATTGATTTATATATTTAGACCAATAATTCTGGTCACAAGAGCATTCTTTCAAAATAAAAGCAGACATAAACTCAATCTCAGACTGAAATACTGTTACTGGTCCCAATAAAAATGTCCTGTTTTAAGGGTTAGTCATTTCAGCTTACAGGTGATGTATTATTGAACTGTTACAGGTTCTGAATGTACTATTTTAGCTCATAAGTAACAAAAATCAGTAAATTGAGCCAACTAACAGCATAAAAACAAGCATACATGTGGAATTTTAGGCTTTACACAGACTGACTTCCACTGAGGCTTCATGTCCTTGATGACCAGACTAACCATCAAACCCAAACTGGACTGAGAACTAACAGGATCTTACCGTCCTTGTTGTTATCAGGGTCAAACTTCAGTCCACAGCCTTTGTTGTAACATAGCAGAGCCATGGTGGATTCTGGGATTTCTTCTTCTTCTACAGCTTGTGTCCGCTCAGATATCCTCCTCCAACCTGGCGTCCCTCTTGGTTTTAAGCAGTAGGACCTCCAGAAGTTTCTCCGGCTAGGCAGAGAGGAAAGATCCAGAAGAGGTGATCGTCTTCTGGCGAGAGCATAAAGAGAGAGAGGGGGTCTCTGTGGGCTGGCTAAATGAAAGATAAAAATAGCAGCTCCCTCCTCTCCTCCCTCTCTCAATTTACAGCTGTCAAAACTTATCTGAAGGTGGTAGTTAACATTCCTCCTGGTGAGCGTCGGCTGTCACTAGCCTTGGTCCTCCAGCCGTCACAATCGGACTGACAACTCCTGGATTTCTGTCATTTTCTTTCCCTGGATCCACTGTAGTCTGAACAAATCACAGGCCTGTTTTCTCAGGAGAAGCAGTGTGTTATTACATCATCAGCTCCACTAACGAGATGAAATATGCAGCAACAATTACAATATCACACCAATATGTGATTGTTGAACATATAATTCTAAAACATTCATATTAATATGCTACTATAATGTGAATCTGAGGTTGAGGTCAAGACACTGTGAACACATTTATTATGGAGCTTTTATAGGAGCAGAGATGTATTATTACATCTAAGTGTCATGATGACTTTTTTAAAGGTCTATGTCCTTATCATTGGAAAATGCATGATAGCATCGCAGCAATGGTAGTTTTCTATCATTAACATTTTTACATCTTTTTTTTGCCCTTTCACACATAGATCCATCCGTATATCCTGCACGTAAACATTTGTATAGCCTGTACGTATACACCTGTACATACAACTGTATATCCTGTACATATACACCTGTATACACACCTCTAGATCCTGTACATATACACCTGTACATACAACTGTATATCCTGTACATATACACCTGTATACACACCTCTAGATCCTGTACATATACACCTGTATACACACCTGTATATCCTGTACATATACACCTGTATACACACCTGTATATCCTGTACATATACACCTGTATACACACCTGTATATCCTTGTATATACACCTGTACATATACACCTGTATATCCTGTACATATACACCTGTATACACACCTGTATATCCTTGTATATACACCTGTACATATACACCTGTATATCCTGTACATATACAACTGTATATACACTTGTATATCCTGTACACATACACCTGTTTATATTCCCATGGAGTTGTGAATAATCAAAGTGCTGTGCATATTGGTTCCACAGTCCCATGGAGAAGCTCTCACATATGCCACAGTTGATGTGCTTGATCATATTTAAGAGTTTTTGATGAAATGCTTCTTGGTAGGAGATATATCAGTCAGAACATACCGCGCCTGACAAACAGCAGCATTTTGTCTTTAGTGAATAATTTATAGTCGAACCACCTTCAGTCTTTGGCTGCTGATTTGTCTCTCTGAGCTCAGCATGATGGATATTTAAGAACAAAACTACCAGAACTTAAAAAACATCTTTCTGCTACGTATTAACCTTCATTACTCATAAAAATACTACATGATTTAAGACCATGTATGAATATTACTCCTGTTTACAACACTTCAACAAATGCTCTGAAGAGGAGAAAGACAGAGCAAGTTTAGGAAAACATACATTTATATTATTATTTTATAATAGTTCATTTTAATAACAAACCAGCGACTAATACATTTGATAACTGTCTATATTTCTTTGTGGTTTTTACATAAAGAAAAATGTTTGGGGGTTATTAAAACTTGACAGTAACAGTAAAAATAAGATATTGTGACTATTTTGAACAGCAAATTTCTCTGAAAATATTGAAAAAACCTATATAGAAGTAAAATATAAAAGTGATGAAATTCAAACTCACACTCTCTTGCGCTTTCTGGTGCTAAAGTTAAAATTGTGAAGATACACAGGCCTTGAAGTTTTATTACCTGAAGTACACTTAAAGGTTTGTCGACTTCCTTAGTGGTTTGAACTGTGAATCGAGGCGGAGGGAGAAAAACAGACGACTGCATTAGGAATGGAAAATGACTTTTTATTTCTTCCCAAAAAGAGAGAAACAGATCCCTAGAATTAACAAATATACCGCTGTAAAATAAAAGCCTGTAATTTTTTTTTGTCGACTGTAACATTTGTTTGCCTTTCCATGCTTGATACGTAATCCATATATTTCTGATTTAAATAAATAGAAAAAAATGTACAAAGAGATGAGGGGAGGAGACAGATTAAAAGATGTACTCTGCTCAGAAAACATTTGGCATTATAGAGAACTGATGGCTGATCCTGATGTATAGGGAGGTCTGCAGCCTGTCTGCATCGTCTGTCTGTGTAGCCCGTCCCCACTGACGAGTAATCATACCTATATACTGCTGTAATAATGATAATATCTTCCAGAAAAATAAATGAAAAATAATGCGGATTATGAGAATATGTGTTTAAGCTCTGTGAGTGTGACTGTGTGCATTTCTTTATATACAGAATAGTGAGGCAGCAATCCGAGGGTTCATACCAAAAAACACAGCTGTAGAAAAAACAGAACGTGCACAAGAGATCTTTGATTCAACACACCGACTCACTGACAAAAATGAGGAAATTTATCTGTTCAACAGCCTCTCTTTGCTTCATTTTGTGGGTTTTCGACTCTCTAGACGCACACGACGACCCACAGATGGCGCCGTGAAAGAGGAGAATCCAAATCTGTGCTGCCAGTAACAAATGTGACATCTTTGGGTAACACAAAAAAGGTTGGTGCTCCGTTGTTTTTTTGCTACAGTGGCTCGTTTATTGACAGTGCGAACACCTGTCAGATTCAGTCCCTGTTGTGGATGGAAAATCAAGAAAGTGTGATCCATCAGGCCCCAGACAATGGGGACAACAAGAGCAGAGAATTCATATTCATCATCAACATCACTGTCATGCTTTTTGGAAAAAGAGGACACCCAACAAAGATACAACCATGCACTCAGTGACCCCAGAAAGAGAGAGATGGCTCGCCACAGAGAGGTCTGCTCTCTGAATGTTTCATACACTTGGCCTCAGCAGAGAACAGACATTTTAATATGACATCGATCCACGTATCCTTCTCCATCTACATTCATGCTACAACAATGCAGAGAGGTGGTAGCAGCTTTAAAGTAGAGAGAAACTAAGATTGCCTGGTTGGATCCCAAACATTCCAACAGAAAAACACAGTGGTTGTTGAGAGAAACTCCCAGTTGTAAATGTGAGCAAAGTGTCGAGAGCCTGCATGCTCGGCCAAACCCCTCCCTGGATAAACACAGCAACAAAATGACCTACATGATAAAGCTGTAATAAATACTGGCAGTTACATCTACGCTACGGAGACGAGCCAGTATGAGACTCCAAAACCACAGTAGTCTCCACAAGCTCTTGCCATCCAACATTTGACCAATTTGAAACCACCTGAGACACACATACAAAGACAATCTCATCGCAACAGGCAGGACTGGACTCCATGCAGAGAAAGAAAAGGAAATAACTGACAAAATGTAGATTCAGCCTGAAAGGACTGAGCTTAAAACGGTTGTCAGACTGGGTCAAACATACTGTTTGAACTGACATGAGTCAGGTAAACACCCTAGCTCTGACTTTACCATCTTTCACACCTATTCTGAAGAGCTAAGTACAAAACATCAGGAATCACGAGCTCTGCATTTAAGACCGGATATGATTCATTGTTTTAAAATCCAGGGTGGTGATGATCTGATTCTGGATCAGTGCCACGGACGGTAACGGCTTCTCCTTCTCTCTGAAGTGCCAATTCATCACCAGCAGATTAGAGACATTAAGACAGCTGTCCCAGAAAATAAAGAGCCCTGATTAGAGCTCTGTTTTGGTGCCAAAACACAGATGTCCATTAAGAAAAATAGCTAATGAGAGGCCAAAGTTGGAAGCCAGAGGGAGTTCATGTTGATAACAGTTCAGTTTTAGGACAACAGAAACACCAGAAAGCCTTTTCTGAATAACTTTTGTCTGGACACAAAAATAACTTACATGTTTCCTCACTATCAGGGCTTGGATCTTCTTCTCTGTCCCACTGATACGTAGATTAAATAGACTTTATAAGTGGCATGTTGAGCAGACAGACTTTAAAGGTGCAGTGTGTAAGATCTGGCAGCATCTAGTGGTGAGGTTGCAACCAACTGAAACTTGTCCTGTGTGTCAAGTGTGTACGACAACTATGGTGGCGACATGAAAACATGAAAACTGAATGTCCCTCTCAAGAGTAAGAGTTTGGTTTGTCTGTTCTGGGCTCCCGTAGAAACATGACGGACTAAATGAAGAGGACCGGCTCCCTGTGGAGATATAAGTGGCTCATTTGAACGCCGGGTCCACATACAAGAGAATCAAGCTGATTTTAGGCCTGATTCCTCCCGACAATCAAAACAGATTTTTTGATGAGCTTTCCAGATGTTCCTGTGGTGTGACGAATGTTAAGAGTGTTTTTTTTACATCCTGGATCTGCTCTGAAGTCCATCCTGGATGCACCGATCTCAAATCATAAATATTAAACCTTATCAATATTTCTGATGGGATATCATGTTGTGGGAGGAACCCGGAGGACAGATGACGCGGTCACATGGGAAAGAACGATAGCCAATAGAGAGCCAAGCTAACTGTAGAAGGAAGGACAACCACTGCTGTTATGTCGGCCAAGGCAAATGCATGAGCTAACCCTAAACGTGAAGCATACAGTATTAAGATCAGAAATAGAGGAACAACTTGTTGGTTTGTGGCAACAACACGTGAGGAATAACGTACAGCGAGCCGTCATTGTTGTGAACTAATACCAGACATGGTCTCCCATCGCCCTGAAGGGGTTTATCTCACAACAATGACCTGCTCGCTGTATATTATCCCGATTATTACTCAGCTACTGACTGAAGAAAAAATCATTTGCCACAATAACGGTCCTCCAGAGTCCAACATCAGAACTGTGTCCATAGCAATGTTCTGCTATACATAGCGACGGTCTGTTATACATAGCGACGGTCTGTTATACATAGCGACGGTCTGTTATACATAGCAACAGTCTGTTATACATAGCAACGGTCTGCTATACATAGTAATGTTCTGTTATACATAGCAACGGTCTGTTATATGTAGCAACAATCTGTTATAAGGAAATAACAGACCATAGAACGCTGTGATTGACCATTGCATATTGTATTCAACAAAGGTGTGTAATAAGAGTTTATTTAATGTGTCATCATTTTAATTTTTTTCTCCGTGAAATTTCAGTAAAAACTATCATCACTAATTGTTCCTGCCTGCTGTCCGCCATGTTTCTTTACGTTTGATCGTGAGAGAGACTTTACAAGATTTACATTTTTGGTTTCTCACTCTTTTTGTTCATGAATGACTCTGTTAGTGTTTTGGCTGTATTACATTTAACAGTGGGGGGGTCTCTCACATTTTCAATGATTAATATGTTAGTGTGGTCCAGCCTTAAGCAAACAAAAACAAAAGCCTTATTTTTAGGTGATCACACAGAAAACATAGTTATTGATATTATATTCCATTTCTGTCAATAGATCCCCTTAAAAACTACTCATAGTTCATTTTAAGCTGCTGCAGAAATCCACTAGCATTTAGCTAAAGCCCATTTCCAGACCTGTCTATGTTTCTTCTATAGCCCACAAAGTCTCCCATTTGTCACAAAAGACCTGGATATCCAAGCATCTGATTGGCTGCTGGGTTCAACACTCCAATCAGAGACAGTTTGCTGACATCATAACGAGAGGCAGAGATGGCCGACGTGGTAGAGACAGGTAGACCTTATCTAACCGGACACTGAAGTGATGCTAACAGCGAGAAGAAAAGAGTGCACTCGAAGCGAACCACAAATCCTGACAGCCTCTGTATCATCTACAGCTAAAAGACAGAGACGCCAAGAGAGATAATAGAGCTATAGTCACTAGACACTGGCAGAGGTGAGGACAAGGTGGCAGGGCTTCTATAAGGAAGATATTATGAAGAGAGGCTAAGCTAACACAAGACTGCAACAAGAAGCGTCTAAGAGCAATATCTATCCAACAGTGATGGGTGGGAACAGACAATCTAGACAGAAACTGGTTATTATTATTAGTTTTTTTTTTTTTTTTTACATTATCTACACATACCAAACAGTGACAAAGCAGGCTAAAAAAGCATTCTAGAGATAGACCGACTAGACAGAGTTGAGAGACTGGAGCGATATTCTACAGAGTTCATGTGTGTGATGAGCTATCACTGTCGACACTGGACTGGGATGGGATGGGACTACAAAAAGTTTCAAGTTCATCGTTAGAATGGCAGGAAAAACAACTTTTAGTCACCTGCCAAAGTGGCTGGTACATTAGAACAAACCTGCTACTGTAAAACCTCAAACGATTTTCTACAAACTTCAATCTCAACGTTTTCACACCACAAGAACTGCCGACAGCTCTACTTATGGCAGGATAGTCACTTCAGTGCAAAATTTCTGCATGTGCATTTTGCAACAAAATTTAGATTTTTACAAAAACAAAACAAAAAGCACATTTCGTTTCAAACTCACTGGCTCAAATTTGGCTTGAAATTTGACACAATTTGACCCTCAGAAATAGCCCTCAATGGAAAACATACACATGTGAACACAATAAAAAATGCATTATGCACACATATACCAACAGTCAAACTCATAGTGATGGATGCTTTGGCTGAACAATGGCCACAACCTCTAACACGGGTCAAATTTGATTCCCCTAAAATTAAACAACCGAACTTTCAGTGTCATTTTGGCTCTGGGTGCAAACTGAGTCACTCTTAAAGCCGCTCTGATTCAGTGCAATTTAAAGTGAATTCAACTTAATTCATTAACATTTAATCAGTCACTCAGTGCTGCTGTCATTAATCATTGGCACATATTGTGGATCTGCCAACAGCGTGTACCTAATGAAAAGGCTCTAATTTTAGACACCTTTGACTTCTGAATGTGTTTGTTAGGCTGATGAGCACAACAAGAACAGATACACACAGGTCAACCAGGTGCTAACAGGCAGCTAATGATGCTATAAACCCTCTGTAGTCATGTTAGCATAACTACAATTATATTTCTGTTTCTTCTTCTATTTCACCCTCTACTGAGAGTAATGAGAGATGAACATGCAAAAATCCGTTTGGCTAAACCTCTGGCCACACCAGCACTTAACACTGTGAAATTTCACAAACTGTTGCTATTAAACCAGCCGTCTTGGCAATGCTGCCCTTTGGTGGAACTTGGCGTCCAAAATGGAGGAAGCTATTGATCGTTGCTATCTAGCTGTGATGCATCATCCAGTGATATTTAACCTCCTCTCTTGGAAGGACGAATAGTTCATAGAACAATATATGTCTTTTAAATAAATTGTATGAAATTATTGTCTCGTTAGCAACCAAGCTAACAACCCTGCAAACTGACTGAATGCTAAGTAGCTAGCTAGCTCATAGAGACTTGTTTCAGCTCACACAGGTCAACCAGATGCTAACTGGTCAACCAGTTGTTAACAGGCAGCTAATGATCCTAAAAACACTCACTCGTAGTTCTATTTTATCCTGTAGTGAGAGTAATGAAATAAACCAGTTAAATCATGTCTGGCTAAATATCTGGTCACACCAGCACTTTAAATGGTAAAATTTCACAAACTGTAAATCAAAATCAAGCCATCTTGACAGTGCTACCCTTTGGTGGAGTCCCAAATGGAGGAAGCTATCTTCACTAATTAGCTGTGGTGCACCATCCAGTCTTACTTAACCTCCTCTGGTGGAAAGATGAATAGACCAAAATACGTCTTTTAAAAGGAAAGCTATTGTCCTGTTAGCAACCAAGCTGACAAACAAACCTGATAACATGAACGCTAGCTAGCTAGCTGCTCTGAGAGGTTTGTTTAAGCTCTCTTTAAGAACTTTTTATTGAATTAAATGATGTACAGTCCAGAAAATAGAAGCACAACAACATGGTGCAGAGAAAACAGAAAAAAGCTCAGAGAGTAATTGTGGCCAACTAGCACTACCATGTTGCCAGCTATCTAGCATGTTAGCAGGTATGCATGGATAAATTTCGCTGTACCACTCTCTGGTATGACCAGGCTTTGAGATTTTGATTTAGACGACTTCATACCATGCTAGCATGTTGCTGCTCCGCTAATCCCCGTCTCTCTGTGTGTATCTGTAGCTTTAGGACAAGGAAACAAATATGAATAACAAAGACTTGTACTTAAAAACCCATAAGAACAAAATGCTCAACTACTATTAACAAATGGTTCAGCAAGCCCCGTACAAGCCCTGATAACATTCACGAGAGGCTAAAGAAGAAAAGAGGTTGAAAAATACAAAGATATCCCCCAACAGAGCGGAGAACTATGGGAAACACACCTGAGAAAATGTATCTCTAAATGTGTTGCTGATTGGCCAGGTGTGGACACAGACAGCAGACAAAGGGGATGAAGAGGATTTTGGTTGTACAGGTGTTGTCTGAAACAACTGCTGTGCAGGTACACATGCTACTACACACACTACACAAACACTCGTCCTCAGTGCTCCCTAAAGGCCGCTGCAGCCGGACGGTAACCCAGAGAGGACAAAATAGCACCAGTATGAAATAAAGCTAATTCTGCAGCAGAGACTCAGACAGTCTGACTGGAACCAGAGGTAGGATTTCCTCTACCCCTTCACTTTCCTCCTCCTCCATCTTTCCTCATATCTTTCTCTCTCATCCTAATTCCCTCTCCTGAAGCATCACTCCATCGATAGGATTTAAAACACAAAGAACAGAAAAAAGCTGCATATTCTCTCTCTCTCTCTCTCTCTCTCTCTCTCTCACACACACACACACACACACACACACACACACAGGAAGTTGTTTCAGACAACCACCAATCAGGATGACATCCCCCCCAACATCCCTCCATCCTCTGCTCTTATCGGTCATCTTCTCCTCTTTCCAACTTTTTGGTGTCGTCTGTCTCTTAGTCGTTTTAGTTAGATCAAATCATTCTTCCATCCATCCTTCCTCTTCTTGTGTGTTTTCTCTGTTGTTTGTGGCTTTTGGCACTCTGCTTCCCCCGACTGGATTACATAAACTGCATCTGAAGAGACAGAAAAACAGTGAAAAACAATAGATGGTTGTACATATATTAGAAGTGTACACACTTACTTAAAAAGTACATACTTTTACGTCAGTGCCTGTTTGTCATTTTTTTTATCCGACCTACCAATATATCAACCTATCTATCTATTTATCTCAAATTTACCTACATATCTACATACCTACCTACCTCAAGTTTATCTATCTACCATCTACGTACCTACCTACATATTGAGCTACCAATCTTGAATCTACATAACTACCTACCTACATACCTCAAGTTTACCTATCTACCAATCTACATATCTACCAACATACTGAGCTACATATCTCAAATCTACCTCCTTACCTCAAGTTTACCTATCTATGTATCTACCTTCCTCAACTTTACACATCTACCGATCTACATATCTACCAACATCGAACGTACATACCTACCTACCTCAAGTTTACCTAACTACCCATCTACGTACCTACCTACATACTGAGCTACCCATCTTGAATCTACATATCTACCTACCTGCATACCTCAAGTTTACCTATTTACTTATCTACGTACCTACCTACATACCGAGCTACATATCCCAAATCTACCTCCTTACCTCAAGTTTACCTATCTATGTATCTGCCTTCCTCAAGTTTACATATCTACCGATCTACATATCTACCAACATCGAATGTACATACCTACCTACCTCAAGTTTACCTTTCTACTGATCTACGTATCTACCTACATGCCAAGCTACATATCTCAAATGTACTGTACATACCTACCAACCTCAAGTTTACCTATCTTCGTACCTACCTCAAGTTTACCTAACTTCCCATCTACCTACAAACCGAGACATCTGTATGAAGTTTACCATCCTACCTACCTACCAAGCTCGTAGGAAGGGCATTGGATAAATTCTCTCAAGGTGTTCCTGATATGATGTGTTCATGAGAATTGGATGGACGTAAGGTCACAGTGACCTTTGACCACCAGAATTTAATCAGTTCATCCTTGGGTCCAAGAGGACGTTTGTGCTAAATTAAAGAAATTTGCTCAAGTTGGTCCTGAAATGTTTCTTTCCCTAGAATGGCACAGATGGATGGATGGACAGATGGACGGACGGATAGATGGACGGACAGATGGCAGACAGATGTATAACCCAAAAACATGATGCCTCCAGCCATGTCTGAGGCCTGTATGGAGGCGTTAAATAGTGTACTATATTACTTAGAAACAGGTTTTTATTACATTTCATCATGAAATACCTTCTCAGTGGTACAGGTGTTGTTTTGTGTGTATGAGTGCACCAGTACAGGATAGCTGACCTGGGCTCCGGGCATGGGGGCGAAGGGGTTGGTGGGTCTGAGAACAGGCTGGTTGTACATCATTGGCTGAGGAGCCATCACTGGTACCCCACCCATCTGACCCATCTGGGGAGGGACCTGGACAGAGGACAGGGTCCAGATGGACAATGATGGGGCACAAAGAAGAAAACAAGAATGAAAACCAGAGTAAGAGAAGAGGAAGAGGAGAAACCAATGATGTAAAACATCATGTAAAAACAGCAACAAGGTCAGAAAGACAGGATGAAGAAGAAAGAAGACAAGGGAAAAGAGTAGCTGCTTGATAATCTGCATTACAGTTGAAACCATTACTGGATTCACTGAAAAAACTGGGGGACAACTATTTGGATTATCAATGAATTATTTGAATAATTCATGGAGCCAGAAAGCCAAAGACCAGCTGGTTCTGTCTTTATGAAGCTTTAAAACTGAGCTACTACAACCTCCAAAAGGTCCACTGCATTAATGCATTAAAGAAATTAGTGTTCATATCATCGCCTTAACTTTGACAACCCTAGTAATAATATGGCAAGTTTCATGTTATAACATGATAAACAGTATATTGTTATAAGAAGAAAAGGTTCTTATCATAACGTATTAAGTTCGTATGCTGTAATAAAATCAAATATCTTCTTATAATAAACCTCTTACGTTATAACAAGATACTGATCTGTTTTCTAGTGTGGCAGTAATGTGTGTCTGTCTGTGTGTGTGTGAGTGTGTGTGTGTGTGTGTGTGTGTGTGTGTGTGTGTGTGTGTGTGTATATATATATATATATAGATTAACTAATGGATGTATTATATATTGGGGTGGGACGGTTCATAAAATTCACAGTTTGGTTCACGGTTTGAGGTCACGGATTTCGGTTCGGTTCGGTACAATTATGGCCCAGCAGGAGGCCAATTTCCAACTTCAATTTAAACATTCATTGCATTTATTTGTCAAAATAAGTCAACAGCTGTTTGTCTCTCAACAGCAGACTAACATCCGGATCAAAACTGATGGCTGGACTTCTGATCTACAAGAAAAATGACTGAGTTATTAACAAGAATTAATAAGTAAAAACTAATCATCAACTAAAAAGTCACCACAGAAACTCATTAATATCTGACTGGAAACAATCTGACAGATTAATAAAATAAATCAGATTCCTGAGTGAAGTTTATAAAGACTGAAGAATACAAACATCAGTCAGTATCAGTCCTTCCTAACTAATACTTAAACTACTTATATAACAGTCAGACTACAGAGTCTACTGCCAGCTTTAGTTTACTACAAACATACATGACAAACTAACCTAACAGTCAGACTACAGAGTCTACTGCCAGCTTTAGTTTACTACTAAGATACATGACAAACTAACCTAACAGTCAGACTACAGAGCCTACTGCCAGCTTTAGTTTACTACAAACATACATGACAAACTAACCTAACAGTCAGACTACAGAGTATACTGCCAGCTTTAGTTTACTACTAAGATACATGACAAACTAACCTAACAGTCAGACTACAGAGCCTACTGCCAGCTTTAGTTTACTACTGAGATACATGACAAACTAACCTAACAGTCAGACTACAGAGTCTACTGCCAGCTTTAGTTTACTACAAAGATACATGACAAACTAACCTAACAGTCAGACTACAGAGTATACTGCCAGCTTTAGTTTACTACTAAGATACATGACAAACTAACCTAACAGTCAGACTACAGAGCCTACTGCCAGCTTTAGTTTACTACTAAGATACATGACAAACTAACCTAACAGTCAGACTACAGAGCCTACTGCCAGCTTTAGTTTACTACTAAGATACATGACAAACTAACCTAACAGTCAGACTACAGAGCCTACTGCCAGCTTTAGTTTACTACAAAGATACATGACAAACTAACCTAACAGTCAGACTACAGAGTATACTGCCAGCTTTAGTTTACTACTAAGATACATGACAAACTAACCTAACAGTCAGACTACAGAGCCTACTGCCAGCTTTAGTTTACTACTAAGATACATGACAAACTAACCTAACAGTCAGACTACAGAGTCTACTGCCAGCTTTAGTTTACTACAAAGATACATGACAAACTAACCTAACAGTCAGACTACAGAGTATACTGCCAGCTTTAGTTTACTACTAAGATACATGACAAACTAACCTAACAGTCAGACTACAGAGCCTACTGCCAGCTTTAGTTTACTACTAAGATACATGACAAACTAACCTAACAGTCAGACTACAGAGTCTACTGCCAGCTTTAGTTTACTACTAAGATACATGACAAACTAACCTAACAGTCAGACTACAGAGCCTACTGCCAGCTTTAGTTTCAGCTTGTGTAGCCGAGGATAAGTTATTCCTAAACGTTATGAGGATAATATATTAATAACATGGAGGCTCTGTAGTTCAGACCCTTGTCAATAACAGATCATCACCGCCTCACTGCTGCTGTTCCTCCCTATATATATATATATATATATATATATATACATATATATATATATATGTATATATATATATATGTATATATATATGTATATATATATATATATATGTATATATTTATGGAGCCAGGCCCAGACAGAGGGCCCATGAGCGAGCGCCTGGTGGCCGGGCTTGCCACGGAGCCTGGCTGGGCTCAGCCCGAAAAAGCTACGTGGTAACCCCCTCCTCTCCATCCTGTGGGCCCACCACCCGCAGGAGGAACCGCTGGGTCGGGTGTGCTGTCATATGGGTGGCAGGGAAAGCAGGGGACCTCTACGGACCAAACCCAGGCAGCAGAGGCTGGCTCTGGGGACGTGGAACGTCACCTCCCTGGATAGGAAGGAGCTGGAGCTTGTGCGGGAGGTGGAGCGCTATCAGTTAGATCTGGTGGGGCTTACCTCTACGCACAGCCTCGGCTCTGGAACTGTTCTCCTGGATAGGGGTTGGACTCGATTCTTCTCTGGAGTTGCCCAAGGTGTGAGGCGCCAAGCGGATGTGGGGATACTCATAAATCCCCGGTTGAGTGCTGCTACGTTGGGGTTTACCCCGGTGGACGAGAGGGTCTCCGCCCTGCGCTTTGGGGTTGTGGGGGGAAAAACTCTGACTGTTGTCTGTGCAAATGCACCAAACAGCAGTTCAGAGTATTCGACCTTGGAGACCCTGAATGGAGTCCTGTATGGGCCCCCAGTAGGAGACTCCATTGTTCTGCTGGGGGACATCAACACGCATGTGGGCAACGATGGAGGCACCTGGAGAGGCGTGATTGGGAGGAATGGCCTCCCTGATCTGAACCCGAGCGGGTGTTTGCTATTGGACTTCTGTGCTAGTCATGGGTTGTCCATAACAAATACCATGTTCGAACATAAGGATGCTCATAAGTGTACCTGATACCAGAGCATCCCTAGGCCGAACGTCGATGATCGATTTTGTGATCGTGTCATCTTATCTGAGGCCACATGTTTTGGACACTCGGGTGAAGAGAGCGGCAGAACTGTCAACTGATCACCATCTGGTGGTGAGTTAGATCAGAGGGTGGGGATAGACTCTGGACAGACCTGGTAAACCCAAACGGGTAGTGCAGGTGAACTGGGAATGTCTGGAGGAGGCCCCTATCCGAGAGATCTTCAACTCACACCTCCGGCAGAGCTTTTCTAGCATCCCTGTGGAAGCTGGGGGCATTGAACCTGAGTGGGCGATGTTCAAAGCTTCCATTGCTGAAGCTGCGGCGGTGAGCTCTGGCCTGAGGGTCTTAGGTGCCTCAAGGGGCGGTAACCCTTGTACACCGTGGTGGACACCGGTGGTGAGGGAAGCTGTCCAACAGAAGGAGGAGTCCTTCCGGGGTATGTTGTCTCGGAGGACATATACATACATATATACATACATATTTATAAATGTATATATGTATATAGCTGTCGCCCCACTCTGCCTGTATGTCAGTGACAGCTACCACTGTAGGTTTTTTGTGCATCTGTGCACACTCACCATTCCATACACAGGCACTTGTGGTGTGGTCATGGGAAAAGCCATGGGAGCTGGAGCCTGGAAGAGGAGCAGAAAACAGGAGTCAACATAAAGCAGCTGGGAGGAAAAACACACCTGGGTAACATCTTATGGCTTCTGTCAGCCTGAGTATGTGGGTACTATAGCATAGAGGAGACAGTCTGAGCATCTTTGGCTATGACAAACATCTTTATCTGTCTCTATCAGACATGTCTGAACACAAGAAACACAAGGTGTAATGTAGGGAGAACACATGTAATGCTGATAAAGTGTGCACATTAGGAGTGCTACAATGCAACATGCAGCAGAGGTACTTAGTGGAATCCCAATGGGAGCAATCATTACCACAGCTTTAAAAGGGGGTGGCTCAATAGGACAGCGTTTAGCCCTGCCCTCCTTACTTCACTAATCAAATCCACTACGCCTGAATGAGCCTCAAATTCAACGTGACGAGCAATTTGCAGCCGTCGTTTACAACCCACGCACATCCTCATCAGACAAAGCCGCCTAATTCTCATTTCAAACACTCACTCACAAAAATTGTCAATTCACAGTAGCAAGTATTTGGAGGTACATTACAGCATCGTAATGCTGGGATAGGATAGTACCAGCATGACCCCCCCCCCCCCCTCAGGTCATGCTGCTCACCTGGAAGTCAAGGCTCCCAATGTTTTTAAAAAGCCATTACATGTCGCACCTAAAATGATGGATTACATTAATCGAGGCCATTCAGTGGTTTATAATAATGTAAGGTAATGGTTGAATGTTAGCAGGAATAATACAACTACACTTATGCACTGACGCCTTAATCAGTGCTTGTAAGGAAACAGGTTAATCTGGTTGATCTATATAAAGTGTCTAGTCTTCTAGTCTAATAGCTGAGACAGTGTGGCTGGTATGGTTTCACCTGGTGAATAGGTGAAATGTGGTTTTTGAAACACCCACTGTAGCAGGAACTACTAAGTAGAGGTTTTATTTATATTTAACCTCTAATGTTTCAGGCTGTTCTCGTACACCATTCATAACCATACCTGTGAAAAGCAATGCACATTCATGTGCATGTAGCCCACAAAATCAGTTTGTATATAATCCACATAATCGTGAACCAGGAAATATAAAGAGCAGCGTAGGAAGGAGGTTGTGGTAGGTCCGCGTTAGTTTTTTCACTCTTCCTGAACACTACTAAATAGTTTTGTTGCCTAAACCTAATGAAGGTTTTTTCACGTAACATCCTTACTTTTCTTATGACACTTATGGTGATATTAAAACCTAAACCACAATCTTTTCTAAACCTAAGTAGTTTTTGTCACATAACGTCCATTCTTATGTTATGCTACTTCTGGTGTTATTTCAACCCAAATCATGACCTTTTCCTAAACTTATCGAAGTAATTTTGTTGCCCAAACCTAACCAAATTGATCTTTTCTTAAACCTAACTTTTTGTCATATAACTTCTCTACATAATTAACACCACTTCAGTTGATATTTTAACCAAAATCCAAAGGATTTTTTTTGTCTAAACTTAAGCAAGTCAATCTTTTCTTAAACCTAAGTAGTTTTTGAAACGTAACTTCCGTAGTGTTAATTTATCCTAAACCATAATCTTTGCCTAAACCTAATCAAGTCAATCTTTTGCAAAACCTAATTCAGTAATTTTGTTTCTTAAGCCTGACCAAGTTGTTTCCTGTGAAGATGGAAGTTTATTTTGAAAAGATTAGGGTGGAAATTTGCGTGTGTTGCTGCACATTTGTAGGAAAACGAACAAACTGTTTTATGAGGACACTTACCCTGCCGACCCCTGGTCGGTGCTCGGGCCCTAATTATGTAAAAACTAGGACTGTCAGAGTTAATGTGATAACACATCAATCAGTCAGTCAGTGTTTCAGAGGTTGTAGCGGCTCACTTTTAAAGCTATAGATACTACAGATACTGATGCCAGTAGAGAAACTGGAGAATCTGAGGATAGAGGGAGTCTCCCCTTTACAGACATGCCAACTTTCTGATAGTCCCAGTCAGTCTGGATCAAGTCCTAGTCCAGTCAGCACTCTGACACACTGACAGCTGTTGTTGCCTGTTGGGCTGCAGTTTGCCGTGTTCTGATTGGAGCAGATTGTTGATGCTGAATGTGACAGCAGCACAACCTGCCACTCTGGATAGAGGGATGAAAGCTGCATGGCTGGTATTTAACATGACTTTTAGACACTGCATGGGAGGAGGACTTGTTCACTTTTCCTTCACTGAATCTGAAGAATATGTGGATGATCATGTCATAGGGTTAGGGTTAGGGTTAGTTACATTTGACTCATCTGACATTTCTCCTTTTTTGTATTTACATTATTACAATATTTTCAATAAATAAAATTAATGTTTTTAAATGTTTCTAACTACAGTTTTTCAGATACTAACTTTTGGTGCTTGAACTTTAATTTAAAAATGATGATTTTTGGAAAATGAATATTTTATTCAAACATATGCAACTATATGATGCTGTGCTAAACCTGCAGCATGATGTAGTTCCTCATTTCATACAGATTATTTGTTTTCAGGTGAGACTTTAAGGCTAAAATCAAGAGTCGAGCACTTTGCTGAAGGAATTTTGAAAACTGAAACGCTGCTGCGAAACTTGTAAAATACTGTAAAAGCTCAGCATCAGTAGTATTCTCTGTGAAGAGATGTAAAGCAGAAGGTTTGATCCACTGGACTGGTCTCAGGTTAACCACTGATCTGATCAATGTGATTGATCATGTAATTCTTAGCCCTGGGGAGCAGGCTGTGAAAGCTGATCAGAACCTTTGATCAGTCTGAACTCTTCTAGCAGCTGAGCCTCCAGCAGACACACAGGTGAGAAAAAGGATCTAGTTCAAGCTAAAAGACTTTGAATTTTACCTGTCAGATACGTTTACTGCTCCCTCAATAAGAACACAGCAGCGGCCTCGTATCTGAAACCCTGATTAAAGATTTAAGTGACTCCCATCTGAACCTGAACCATGTTGCAGCTAGTAAAACATCTGTCTCAGAGTTTGGCTGCTCGGTGTGCTAAATGACGGGGCATCACTTTATTTTAGATTTTAAACGTGACAAGAGGAGAAAACCAGAGCAGGTGAGACTCTGTTTACGCTCTACTCCCCCTTCTCAATCGCTGTGTTTGTCCATCTGTCTTCAAGTCCAGCTGTCGGCTCTCCACGCATCATGTTTGACATTCATGTTTGTCTTTTTATGCTCAACCTGTCTCCTGCTGTGTCTACCCCTCCGTCTGTCTCCTACGTGTGCATTTGTTTTTCCTGAAATCTGTCTTTTCTCTCCATCTTTCATCAGTCAGACTGAACTCTTCCCCTTGCTTCCTGCCTCTAAATGCAACGCACCATGCTTCCAGACTCCCGACCTTACAAGACCTGCGTGTTTAAGTGCAGGTTAAAGAAGTAAAACAAGGATTTCTAGCTGGCATGTTAAGTATCTAGCGAGCAACATGCGCTGCATCTTTGCGCCTTCTGGTGAGAATCTCAGGGAATCACTTATCATGCACGACAGTCTCCTTATGTGCACACTCTGCTACCTGTGATGTCTTAAATATTACTGCGGCACACCACTATGACTTTTTTTTTGTATCATGTTACGCCTCATATGGAGGTTATGTTTGCCATTTCTGAGATATTTTCTTCCTCAGGGACAATAATTACATGGTCTATTTATATTTCTCCCTCTAAGCTTCACTTGTTAACAGTCAAAGCAATCATGTTCCTCTGTGTCCGAACGCAGGAAAACAACCAATCAGAGCTGATCTGAAGTCTGTCATCTCTGATCAGCTGTCAATCCCTCTGAACTCTGATCATATATTAATCAATATTCTGTTACTGTGATGACAATTTCTCTCCTCATGTTCTCAGAAACATCTTGTATTTGCTGTTTACCTGTAAAATGTGAAGGTTTGCTCCGTCCGGTGGTCAGTGGTTGATTTTGCCTTGACTGTTTTTAACATGGCAACCGGATCATAATATTTTTGTTATGTTTTGTTATAAACAGCACCTTTAAACTCTTTTGGATTATGGACTTAACTTTACCATAACATCACTGCTGCTGTTCTCTTTTGGTAGAAAGTCCTGTTGGGTTAGTTCTAAGGCTTTTTTGTCAGCATTTAAGTTATTGGTAATGAACTGTTATACTGTTATCTGTATTGTCCTTGATTCTCTTTCCCTCAAACCTCAGACTAATCAGAGAACACAACCTCAGCAAGACGTAGAAGAGACAAATGAGGCTACATGATATTAAAGAGAAGCAGTACAGCAGGAGGAGGAGGAAATTAGCTCCCTGTTGTGACTTCCTGCATCAGACAGTTTACTTCTTTGTGTTAACATAACGAGTACAGATCATTAGCCTGTAGCACACAGGTGACGGGGTGATTCAGGGAAACTGGATGGAGTTGAATGGAGCGTCTCCAAAGAAGACAAGAAAGACAGAGGTGACAGTGAAAGAGAAGAAGAGGGAACGTGTCTTAACTAAACAGTACTTACATAACTAGTATAGAACATTCCATTCTGCATCAGGACGCAACAAGGAGAGAAGACAGACAGAGGGAAAGATGGAGATGGAGAGGGAAGGAAAGAGAAATGATGAGAGAAAGTGACAACATTGGGGAGGAAGAGAGAATCCAAGACAAGGAGATGATGAAAGAGGGAACCAAAAAAGGTAGAGACCAAGAGAAGGTGAGGAGGAAGAAGACGGGTAAAAAGGGATGAAATAATGTTACAGAGGACAACAGGACGAGGTAGAACAAAAAGAAAGAGAAAGATGATGAGATGGTGGGGAAAGTAAGACAAGAGAACAAAAAGAAAGAAAGATTAGAGCCACAGTGGATGAAAAGATGGAAGATAAACAGAAACAAAGTCAATGACATTTTCATGAAGGGTCACAAGACGGACGAGCAGATGTCGAAGGTCATGTGGTGAAAACAGGATGAACAGATGACAAAGCAGACGCGATAAAACGAGGGAAGAGGGGAAGGAAGACGAGCAGATGACGATGCAAAATGGAAGAATGCACGAAGAGGACGAGGATACGGGACAGGAAGGAGAGATGAAGAGGCAGAGCGATAGCAGGGGTGGAGAGAGGAGAAAGGGAGAGAAAGATAGATATTAGGGGTAAAGGGAGAAAAAGAGGAGGCAGAGGGTTAGTGACAGTTTGTCGTCGTCAGCCAGAAACTGCTGCCGAGATCAGGAAGACAAGATCAGCACACGCACGCACGCACGCACGCACGCACGCACGCACGCACGCACGCACGCACGCACGCACGCACGCACACACACACACACACACACACACACACACACACACCTATACTGTATATAAATGCAATGCGTTCTATAGAAAACAATCAGACACTGAGTTATAGACAGTTAAACAGTCGTCGATCAGGTATTTTATTAACAAGGTGCCTGTAGGTTTCATTCAGATAAATCCAAATTAAATACATTAATAATAAAGGTGCAGCTCCACTGTCGCCGTTAGAGGAATCGTTCAGGGACGTGCTCACTGTTACTGAGAGGTAGATGACAACACTGGAGGATGGAGGAGTCAGCAATTGACAGATCAAAGCTGAGCTAGCTCCATCTCCAATAGTTTAGTCTATTAACAATATTATCTCTAATCTCTCTAATAGTTTAGCCTATTAACAATATTATCTCTCATCTCTCTAATAGTTTAGCCTATTAACAACATTATCTCTAATCTCTCTAATAGTTTTGCCTATTAACAACATTATCTCTCATCTCTAATAGTTTAGCCTAGTAACAACATTATTTCTGATCTCTCAAATAATTTAGCCTATTAACAACATTATCTCTCCATCTATAATAGTTTAACCTGTTGACATCATTATCTCGCCATCTCTTACATACAGCAGCTGTTACAACTAATTACTGTTAGCAGAAGGCTAAGCTAAACTATTAACAATATCTTTCCATCTCTCCAATAGTTGAGTCTGTTAATAACATTTTCTCTCCATCTTTGAAACTCTTCGTCGATATTGTAGCTCGCCTAGAGCCTTGAATCACAGTTTGTCATCTAAAATGTGTAAAATATTGATACCCAACAACAACAAGATGTCATTTTGAACATTAAACAACTACTCTGAGGTAATTCCTGTTTCCCTTCAGTCTTTCCTCTGTTTGCCTCCAGCTAACACTGTGATGTAATCATGACATCAGCTGTTAAAGGGTCTATGCTAAGCTAACTGCTTCAGACAGGAAATAATCCAGCACATAATTTTATACTTTGGTTTTTGTATTGATTAAACAGACAAGATACTACAGTGCATCATAAATGCTGATACTAATAAACTGCTCAAAAAATAAAGGGAACACTTACACAACCCAAAGTAACTCCAAGTCAATCACACATCATCATCTGTGAGATCAACCTGTCCAGTTAGGAGGCAACACTGACTGTGAATCAGTTTCACCTGCTTTTGTGCAAATGGAACAGACAACAGGTGGAGGCAATTAGCAACGGCGGACAGGAGGAACAGGAGGAGCACTGCCAGAGTCCTGCAAAATGACCTCCAGCAGGCCACTAATATGCATGTTTCTGCTCAGGCTGTCAGAAACAGACTCCATGAGGGCGGTATGAGGGCCTGACATCCACAAGTGGGGCTTGTGCTTACAGCCCAACACCAGGCAGGGCAATTGGCATTTGCCAGAGAACACCAAGATTGGCAGATTGTCCATTGGCGTCCTGAGCTCTTCACGAATGAGACCAGGTTCACACTGAGCACATGTGACAGACGTGAGTCTGGAGACGCCGTGGAGACACCACCATCACCGGTTCGGTGGTGGGTCAGTGATGGTGAGGGGAGGCATTTCTTTGGAGGGCTATTCAGACCCACTGTGAGACCATGTGCTGGGGCAGTGTGCCCTGGGTTCCTTCTGATGCATGACAGTGCTCGGCCTCATGTGGCTGAAGTGTGTCAGCAGTTCCTGCATGATGAAGGCCTGGATGCTACGGACCGGCCTGCCCGTTCCCCAGACCTGAATCCAATCCAGCATATCTGGGACATCGTGTCTGGTTCCGTCCACCGACACCACGTTGCACTGCAGACTGTCCAGGAGTCGACTGATGCTTTGATCCAGGTCTGGGAGGAGATCCCTCAGGAGAACCTGGCTACCTCGTCAGGAGCAGCCCAGGCGTAGTAGTAAGGTCATACCGTCACATGGAGATCACTCACTGCTGAGCCTCCTTCTGACTCGTCCTGAGGAATTTCCACTCAAGTTGGATCAGCCTGTAATCTTATTTTACACTTTTATTTTGAGTATGACTCCAAATCCAGACCTCCATGGGACAATCATTTTGATTTACGTAGATCATTTTTATGTTATTTTGTTCACAACGTATTCCACTATGTAATGAATAAAGATTTTCAACTGGAATATTTCATTCATTGAGATCTAAGATGTGTTATTTTAGTGTTCCCTTTATGTTTTTTTGAGCAGTGTTCTTGATTGTACAGGAAAGCTGAAGGTTAAAGTGGTACCAATATGTACTGTAAACTGACTGATGTTTATTTGTCTTATTTCTTCCAAATAAGTTTCAGTCCTCTCTGATCTTCTGACCTAAACAATGAAAATAAGATCCACGCTGTAACAAAATGGAAATCATCCAATAAGAATTTCTTCAGGACTTTCAAACACCTTGATGGATCCTTAACAGTCATCTACAGTCATTGCACCACATGTGTCACAGGTCTTTTGTAATGGTGAGTCTGCCTCCTTACCATGTGTTGTACAGGCATGGGCTGTGGGGCCATGGGCGCCGGGCCCCACTGTGTGGTCGACATGGTCTTATTCTGCCAGTTCTGACCTCCCGTCAGCTTCTTCTCCCCAGGCTGATTCCACTGCATCTCTGGCCTGGAGACGGACGAGCACAGCAACTAAACAAATGTCTTAATTCTGCATTTTTACACTCCTTCAGCCTCCGGCCAATTCAAAAACAACACTAAACTCATGTCTTGGAGGACAGAAACACAGTACATTTACTTATAGATTATTCTGTCTTTAAACTCTCTTTTATTTTTATGCATGAATTTGAAAGACCAACAACAGTTCTAGTACAGCAGAAACATGAATAGAAATCTGTGTAGAGCCTTTAACACGCTGCAGAAGCACTTTATCACAAAACTTAACTACTGAATACTTCAAAATATATTAGATTTTTACTTGTTGGAAATAGTAGAGATAAAACAGGAGGTGTAGGTATTTGTTTGGATGAACCCTCCAGCCTCGACTACGAACACCACACTGAAAGGTACTATAACTCAACACACTTACTTCTTGGCTGGGGTCCCACCAAACTGCAGATCTGACGACGGAACAGAAACAGAGAAACTGAGTGATCACAAGTTTAAAGAGAGTAAATGAAAGAAGGAGTTCAGCTTTAGATACTGGTTTTCTCTTTGATATTACTTCATTTTTGTTCTTGCATCACTGTGTCACTAAATTGTAGAGGTTTTGATTGACTGAATGGTTCTTGTTTTTTAAAAAAAGAGCATACAGGAAATGAAAACAGTGTATGTCCTTGTATCTATAAGCACAATCTATGAGTGATTATATGAGAAATATATGAGTGTATGAATACATTTAAGGCCATGTATTTAAAGGGTCCAATTACATAAACGTTCAAGTGTTTTTTTTCTCCCTTTATTGACACGTTCAGCTACTCATGCACATGTATCTTGACACTCACTGCCCATGAGGTTGGCCAGAGAGGAGTCGAGGTCGTTGGCTAGCAGCTTTCCTCCATGATGGATGGCCATTTGAGGAGGAGGAAGAGGTGCAGTGTGTGTGGGCATCGTAGGCTTCAACAGATCTCCGAGAGCATCGAAACCTGAAAAAACAAACTTCTACATGTAAATAAGCTGTAAAACAAATATATATATATATATATATATATATATATATATATATATATATATATATATATATATATTCATACATAACATCTAACAGATTATTCACTTCCCCGAAGCAGTGATGGCCCACTTGGCAGGCCTGTTGAAGCAGTGTGCATTGTAGCAGGAAAGCCTCTCAGCGTTTAAAGAGGAGGGTTTAAGAAACACAAAACACAGTAAAAGTGTCAGAAACATACTGTATTTAACAGAAGTCCTGTTCTGAACTCATGATTCAACGACTGTAATGAAGCAGAACTGAACGGTTTTGATCTGAGAACACTGCTGAGCGATGCTCACTGCTAGCCCAACTGTTAATTGAATTTGTCCTGCTCTATTTTCAGCGTTTACCTACATGGCCGGTGATTCCTGTTTAAAGCAGATACACTCCACTCTTTTATTACTGTCATGCAGCAGCCAGCCTATAATCCCTGACTCAGTAGCTTGCAGCATGATTGATTTATCTGTTGGTAGCCGTCATATACGCACGCCATCTCATGGCAGTGATTAGTTTTGAACGTGTGTATGTATGTGTGTGTATTAGAGTGTGTGTGTAAACCGACTGGCAATAGCCGGTAGGTGCAAATGACAAATGAGTAATTTCCTGTGTTGGTGTGTGGTTGTGTGTGTAAGTGGCTGTTAACAACTCCCCATGTCAGCACTCATCCAGCTAATGGCTCAGTATGACGCTGCTGGTAGAAACCTTTGTGTGTGTGTGTGTGTGTGTGTGTGTGTGTGTGTGTGTGTGTGTGTGTGCGTGCGCTTGCTTTAGGTGTTTGTGTATTTGCTGGTAGTAAACATGGTGAGTAGTAGAAAAGACAAGCACAAAAAAAGGAAAATAAAGAAGAGCAGGTGAGCATAACCTCATGATAAACTGTAGATTTTTTATAAGGGCTGTCAATCCATTAAAATATTGAATCATGACTCTGTTCAATATGAACCTTAAAGGGAGATCAGTCCAGTATTTAATATATGTATATATATAGTATGTATATATTTATTATTGAAAATCAATATCAACACTAATCAATGGCAGATATTGTCCAGAAACCCTCCCAGGTTCTGACTTTAGCATCAACAATCTGCTCCAATCAGAACATGGCAAACTGCAGCCCAACAGACCTAGTCCTAGACCTAGTCCTAGTCAAGTGCTGACTTGACTAGGACTTGATCCAGACTGACTGGGACTATCAGAAAGTTGGCATGTCTGTAAAGGGGAGACTCCCTCTATCCTCAGATTCTCCAGTTTCTCTACTGGCATCAGTATCTGTAGTATCTATAGCTTTAAAAGTGAGCCGCTACAACCTCTGAAACACTGACTGACTGATTGATGTGTTATCACATTAACTCTGACAGTCCTAGTTTTTACATAATTAGGGCCCGAGCACCGACCAGGGGTCGGCAGGGTAAGTGTCCTCATAAAACAGTTTGTTCGTTTTCCTACAAATGTGCAGCAACACACGCAAATTTCCACCCTAATCTTTTCAAAATAAACTTCCATCTTCACAGGAAACAACTTGGTCAGGCTTAAGAAACAAAATTACTGAATTAGGTTTTGCAAAAGATTGACTTGATTAGGTTTAGGCAAAGATTATGGTTTAGGATAAATTAACACTACGGAAGTTACGTTTCAAAAACTACTTAGGTTTAAGAAAAGATTGACTTGCTTAAGTTTAGACAAAAAAAATCCTTTGGATTTTGGTTAAAATATCAACTGAAGTGGTGTTAATTATGTAGAGAAGTTATATGACAAAAAGTTAGGTTTAAGAAAAGATCAATTTGGTTAGGTTTGGGCAACAAAATTACTTCGATAAGTTTAGGAAAAGGTCATGATTTGGGTTGAAATAACACCAGAAGTAGCATAACATAAGAATGGACGTTATGTGACAAAAACTACTTAGGTTTAGAAAAGATTGTGGTTTAGGTTTTAATATCACCATAAGTGTCATAAGAAAAGTAAGGATGTTACGTGAAAAAACCTTCATTAGGTTTAGGCAACAAAACTATTTAGTAGTGTTCAGGAAGAGTGAAAAAACTAACGCGGACCTACCACAACCTCCTTCCTACGCTGCTCTTTATATTTCCTGGTTCACGATTATGTGGATTATATACAAACTGATTTTGTGGGCTACATGCACATGAATGTGCATTGCTTTTCACAGGTATGGTTATGAATGGTGTACGAGAACAGCCTGAAACATTAGAGGTTAAATGTAAATGGAGACCAGTGGCAGAAATACAATTAAGTCAGGAATGAGGCGACAATACAAAGCTGGAAAGAAACAAGAAAGAACAAGACGTAAATGTAAGTAAACATAAAGCGTCCCTGCAGAACACAGAGGAGGAGGAGAAAGGGAAAAGAGAGAGGGAACTGACGGTGGGAAAAAGAGGGAGGAATAATATTTAGTCAGGAAGCGGTGTGCAGGTCTGACAGTGGTGCTGACACAGATATTCAGAAAACACTTTTCCTGCTAGCTTAGCAGTTGACAGAGAAGGAGGGAGAGGCATACAGAGACAGAAAAGAAGGAGAAAAGAGAGGAGGAGGAGGGGAATAAAGAAAGGGAGAAACCAGCATCATTTTAATTCTCTTTAGTGTCATTTCTCTCCCAATGTGGGCATTTCCATTATTGTTGCCACTGTGATAAAACACTTTGTCAATGTGGGTGATTTTTTGCCTCTTAAAGCAGAGCAGTGAATTCAACTGAACCAAGAGAGCAAAGGAAGAGTGGCAGAGATAAAACAGAGGACGAAAGGAAGAAGAGATGGAAAGAAAGTCTCTCAGTAGATCACACAGCAGAGGGCAGACAGAAGAAGAAAACAGGGAAGGATGGAATAGGGAGGTGATGAAGTGAGCACTGCAAGCGTTGTATTGAACTGGGAGGATAATGTTATCAGCTTAGGTGTTTCAGCAGAGAATCTGACAGTCGATACAGTTTAACATCAGAGGGAAGAGAGGGAAGTAAATCCATGTCCAAAATGCTGGAGGGGACAAATAGCTTATTTACCACCATTTAGTTGGATTATCTACGAGCTTCTGTCACACATAGAATACGTGACGTGGCAGGTTTCACAGGCTGGTTGAAGTTTTTTGTCATTGCTCACGGCTGGGACACACTGGGAACGTCAGGAAGGCGGGCGGCTGTGTTACCAAGGAGCTGCGTTACCAAGTGGCTTTGTTACCAAACAGTTGTGTTACCGAACGTCTGCGTTACATGGCAGCTACGTTACCAAGCAGCTTTGTCACCGAACGGTTTGTTACCAAACGCCCTCATTACCAAACGGCTGCATTACGTGGCAGCTACGTTACCGGGCGGCTGCATGATCCACGTTTTTTATTCATACCAGCTGCTGTCAGCCTTTTCTGTCTACACAGAGTTGAATTGTCATAATCATTCATTATAAATGCCATTTATATTTATTTTAAACAGCGAAAGGTCAAGAAATGTGTGGAAATTTGTAAATAATCGTAATAATCCATAATTAAAATCCTGTACTACATTCATTCATGGAGCCCTGCAAGTCCCTGCATGTCTACAACACTGTCCTGCACATATTTCAGAATAAAAGCCTTGTGTTAACAAATAAGGGAGTTCTGTCCACGGAAAAAAAAAAGCACTTGAGGGCTGAGACATCTTTAAGCTAAAGCCTTGGTTATTTCGCCCATCAAACTGTCTGTTCTTACACAGTAAATATGCAGATTCTTTGAAGCAACGAGTTGCTGATTTCAGACAAAAGCAGGTTTCTTCTTTCCATTGAATTAATCTGGTGAAATAACATCTGTAGTTGTCAGATTCATGAGTTTGCTGAATACGCCATCTTTGGCTGACTTTTTAATGTTAGCTGACTCATTTTATAAAACCATAGCCTCTTAAATATGAACTTTATATGGTGCAAACAGAGGCTAAAGATACCAGTCAATATGTCAGCATCTCCACCAGCTACTGATCCATGTAGAGGACAATGAAATAAAGAAATACATTGTACACACGTACATTGTTCTTGTACTGCAGTGCAGTGTAGTGTAGAGCTAGTTAGTCCTTATTAGCATTATTATAAGACGTAACATCACACTGTCATCTAATTTTAGCACAACCTTTCTTTTATTGCATATGAGATGATAACTGAGTGATACATTTATTATCACACTGCTCTTAATAAGAGCAAGATGTGGATTTAAACTGTCTCTATATTTAACCTTTAAATGTAAATGTATGTAAATGTAACAGCGTCACTTCAGACTTACTGGGTCTGCTCCGGTAAGACCGCCATCATGCTTTATGTTAAAATGACTTTCATGCATATTCAAGACATCAACAAGTTTCACATCTGGAATAGACGTAAAACAGCAGCTCTGAAGCTTCATTAGTTAACTGATAACATCACAAACTTTCACTGAGTCTTACTTTCATGTGTTAACAGAGAAGAACGTTGACCATGAGCAGACTGAGACAGTAAATGGTCAAATACAATGAAATGGTTCTCATGGAAATGAGCAGAGACACGGATGTTACAATTAATAAAAGTTACAAAAAGTTACTCTAACCCTAACCCAATCAATACACTGATTGATGGGTAACCGATACCGACACTCATCAAAACTCTGAGACCCACAATAGACCAGTTTTAGTCTTGTTAGTGGGTCCAGGAGGTCTTTAGGGGGTACAGGGGGTCTTTAGGGGGTCCAGGAGGTCTTTAGGGGGGGCAGGAGGTCTTTAGGGGGTACAGGGGGTGTTTAGGGGGGTCAGGAGGTCTTTAGGGGGTCCAGGAGGTCTTTAGGGAGTACAGGGGGTCTTTGGGGAGCACAGGGGGTCTTTAGGGGGTCCAGGGGGTCTTTAGGGGGAGATAGCAGATCAACAGTAGATAATAATAAACACGAATGAATGAATGAAGGAATAGATGAATGGATGAAAATTCATTTTAAAAGTGTATCGGGTTTATGACATGATGATAGAAGTATATCATGTAAGGTAAGATAAGATAAACCTTTATTAATCCCTGGAGGGAACATCCCCATGCTCTATTATGTCTCATAAGTTGAAATCAATTGTTCCACAGATTTGGTGCTAAATTGAACCATTATTTTACCACTAGAGAATTGATAAAAATGATCAATAATCCTCCAAAATACCATATTAAGACGCCAAGACCTTGAGGAACACCATAGAAGAAGATATGCTGGGATTTGGGGTCAGAAACTCTTCACATTTAGAGATTTCTGTATTTTTCATTGATCGGATGTTGATCACTAGTGTTGTGTAAAGGTCTCAGAAACCCCCTGATAGTCAGAGTAACTGGGAAAGACCCCATCCTCTGAATGCTCTAGGTCTCTAGTTACCAGGATGTAGTAGTAGTAGTAGTAGTAGTAGTAGTAGTAGTCAGTGTAGCTAGGAAAGCCATCCATCCTCTGAATGCTCTAGGTCTCTAGTTACCAGGATGTAGTAGTAGTAGTAGTAGTAGTAGTAGTAGTCAGTGTAGCTAGGAAAGACCCCATCCTCTGAATGCTCTAGGTCTCTAGTGACCAGGATGTAGTAGTAGTAGTAGTAGTAGTAGTAGTAGTAGTCAGTGTAGCTAGGAAAGACACCATCCTCTGAATGCTCTAGGTCTCTAGTTACCAGGATGTAGTAGTAGTAGTAGTAGTAGTAGTAGTAGTCAGTGTAGCTAGGAAAGACAACATCCTCTGAATGCTCTAGGTCTCTAGTTACCAGGATGTAGTAGTAGTAGTAGTAGTAGTAGTAGTAGTAGTCAGTGTAGCTAGGAAAGCCATCCATCCTCTGAATGCTCTAGGTCTCTAGTTACCAGGATGTAGTAGTAGTAGTAGTAGTAGTAGTAGTAGTCAGTGTAGCTAGGAAAGACACCATCCTCTGAATGCTCTAGGTCTCTAGTGACCAGGATGTAGTAGTAGTAGTAGTAGTAGTAGTAGTAGTAGTAGTAGTCAGTGTAGCTAGGAAAGACACCATCCTCTGAATGCTCTAGGTCTCTAGTTACCAGGATGTAGTAGTAGTAGTAGTAGTAGTAGTAGTAGTCAGTGTAGCTAGGAAAGACAACATCCTCTGAATGCTCTAGGTCTCTAGTTACCAGGATGTAGTAGTAGTAGTAGTAGTAGTAGTAGTAGTCAGTGTAGCTAGGAAAGACACCATCCTCTGAATGCTCTAGGTCTCTAGTTACCAGGATGTAGTAGTAGTAGTAGTAGTAGTCAGTGTAGCTAGGGAAGACACCATCCTCTGAATGCTCTAGGTCTCTAGTTACCAGGATGTAGTAGTAGTAGTAGTAGTAGTAGTAGTAGTAGTAGTCAGTGTAGCTAGGAAAGACACCATCCTCTGAATGCTCTAGGTCTCTAGTTACCAGGATGTAGTAGTAGTAGTAGTAGTAGTAGTAGTAGTCAGTGTAGCTAGGAAAGACACCATCCTCTGAATGCTCTAGGTCTCTAGTTACCAGGATGTAGTAGTAGTAGTAGTAGTAGTAGTAGTAGTCAGTGTAGCTAGGAAAGACACCATCCTCTGAATGCTCTAGGTCTCTAGTTACCAGGATGTAGTAGTAGTAGTAGTAGTAGTCAGTGTAGCTAGGAAAGACACCATCCTCTGAATGCTCTAGGTCTCTAGTTACCAGGATGTAGTAGTAGTAGTAGTAGTCGTAGTAGTAGTAGTCAGTGTAGCTAGGAAAGACACCATCCTCTGAATGCTCTAGGTCTCTAGTTACCAGGATGTAGTAGTAGTAGTAGTAGTAGTAGTAGTAGTCAGTGTAGCTAGGAAAGACACCATCCTCTGAATGCTCTAGGTCTCTAGTTACCAGGATGTAGTAGTAGTAGTAGTAGTAGTAGTAGTAGTAGTCAGTGTAGCTAGGAAAGACACCATCCTCTGAATGCTCTAGGTCTCTAGTTACCAGGATGTAGTAGTAGTAGTAGTAGTAGTAGTAGTCAGTGTAGCTAGGAAAGCCATCCATCCTCTGAATGCTCTAGGTCTCTAGTTACCAGGATGTAGTAGTAGTAGTGGTAGTAGTAGTAGTAGTAGTAGTCAGTGTAGCTAGGAAAGACACCATCCTCTGAATGCTCTAGGTCTCTAGTTACCAGGATGTAGTAGTAGTAGTAGTAGTAGTAGTAGTAGTAGTAGTCAGTGTAGCTAGAAAAGACACCATCCTCTGAATGCTCTAGGTCTCTAGTTACCAGGATGTCGTAGTAGTAGTAATAGTAGTAGTAGAGGCTGTGATTATCCTAGAGGTAGTAGTAGTAGTAGTTGTAGTAGTAGTAGTAGTTGTAGTAGTAGTAGTAGTGGAGGCTGTGATTATCCTAGAGGTAGTGGTAGTAGAGGCTGTTATTATCCTAGAGGTAGTAGTAGTAGTAGTAGTAGTAGTAGTAGTAGTAGAGGCTGTGATTATCCTAGAGGTAGTAGTAGTAGTAGAAGTAGTAGTAGAGGCTGTGATTATCCTAGAGCTAGTAGTGGTAGTAGTAGTAGTAGTAGGATAATCACAGTCTCTACTACCACGACTACCTCTAGGAGAATACTACTACTACTACTACTACTACTACTACTACTACTACTACTACTACCTCGAGGATAATAACAGCCTCATGAAACTTTACAGCCACAAACTAGAGACCTACTACTACTACAACTACTACTACTACTACTACATCCTGGTAACTAGAGACCTAGAGCATTCAGAGGATGGTGTCTTTCCTAGCTACACTGACTACTACTACTACTACTACTACTACTACTACTACATCCTGGTAACTAGAGACCTAGAGCATTCAGAGGATGGTGTCTTTCCTAGCTACACTGACTACTACTACTCCTACTACTACTACTACATCCTGGTAACTAGAGACCTAGAGCATTCAGAGGATGGTGTCTTTCCTAGCTACACTGACTACTACTACTACTACTACTACTACATCCTGGTAACTAGAGACCTAGAGCATTCAGAGGACGGGGTCTTTCCTAGCTACACTGACTACTACTACTACTACTACTACTACTACATCCTGGTAACTAGAGACCTAGAGCATTCAGAGGATGGGGTCTTTCCTAGCTACACTGACTACTACTACTACTACTACTACTACATCCTGGTAACTAGAGACCTAGAGCATTCAGAGGATGGGGTCTTTCCTAGCTACACTGACTACTACTACTACTACTACTACTACGATATTCCTTTATTAGTCCCACAGTGGGGAAATTCAGTTTTACACTCTGTTGTTCACACACAGTACATATACATCAATCACACAGTACATATACATGTCAATGGAGAGATGTCAGAGTGAGGGGGCAGCTCCTGACAAGCGCCCAGAGCAGTTGGGGGTTTGGTGCCTTGCTCAGGGGCACCTCGGCAGTGCCCAAGAGGTAAACTGGCACCTCTCCAGCAACCAGTTGGTCTTGGTCCATGGGGGATTTGAACTCATGTCCTCCGCATCCTAACCCAAGTCCTTACGGACTGAGCTACTGCTGCCCCCACTACTACATCCTGGTAACTAGAGACCTAGAGCATTCAGAGGATGGTGTCTTTCCTAGCTACTCTGAATATCAGGGGGTTTCTGAGACCTTTATACAACACTAGTGATCAACATCCGATCAATGAAATCAGAAATCTCTAAATGTGAAAAGTTTTTGTTCCCAGTGGTGTGCCTCAAGGTCTTGGTGTCTTAATGTGGCATTTTTGAGAACTACTGATAATTTTTATCAGTTCTCCAGTGGTCAAAAAAAATGGTTCAATTAAGCACCAAAGCTGATGATGTGCATCACTTCTATGTGACATCTACTGTTGACCTGTTATCTCCCCCTAAAGACCCCCTGACCCCCAAAAAATGACTAGAACAGGTCTGTTGTGGGTCTCAGAGGGTTAAAAGTGGACAAAAATGGATAATGAACACAGATTTTGCAGAGGAGACAGATGGAAGGATGGATGGAAGGAATCTGAGTTATAAGAAGAGAGAGAAGAGGAGGAAGAGGAGGAGGCGAGCAGATGGAAAGGAGTTGCCCTGGCGATTCTTGCCTTGTTAAGTGTGATGAGGACACGATGAGGCAAAGACAGAAAGAGAGATGAGAGAGGGAGGAGGAGGAGGAGGAAGACGAGGAACCAGATGAGCAGCAGCAGACAGATACAAACACTAACATATACAGTACAGTTTAAAGACGTGGACTCGTGAAGTCAACATAGAAAACAACACCCAGATGGACTGGTAGTGATAGTGGCAGTTTCAACACAGGATGCATTAATAGAAGGAAGTTACTCAGTCTAGAACCAGAACTAGAAGGAGAACCAGAACTAGAAGGAGAACCGGAACTAGAAGTAGAACCGGAACTAGAAGGAGAACCAAGCTGCAGACTGGAGCCTCCAGCTGTCAGTGGTGAGCAGAGCAGCAGAGATGGACGGGGTTAAACTAGAGGAAAAGCAGCACTATGGGCTGTTTCAACATTTGCTTTATCTGGTAAATGTTTGAAGAAGCAGTGATGCAGCTGTACAAATGTAACTAATACTGCTAATGATGATAGAAAAAGAGGAGAAAATGAACCACAGAGCGTCAGAGTCCTTTTCCCTCATGCATAATTAGTGATCTCACTGTGTGATAATACTGATTCGATTAAGGCTTGAGCAGCTACAGCTGGTGGAAACAGCTGGCTGATTAATCGTGGCTAATTATCCGCAATTAACTAATTGATGGGCAACATCGCTGTGACAAAACACTTGACTAGATAAAGACTAGATGACGACACAATAAAGATTAGAGAAAGATTAGATGAAGACTAGATGACGACTAGATAAAGATTAGAGAAAGATTAGATGAAGACTAGATGAAGACTGGCTGAAGACGAGATGAAGACTAGATGAAGTTTGATACTGATTAGAGTGAGACCTAAAAATGTCAACATTTTATCATAAATTACTGGTAAATCAAGACAAACAAATTCGGATGTTACATCAATGACTATGAACACTAGTGAAAACGAGTAGGGCTGCAACTAACCGTTATTTTCATTGTCAATTAATCTATTAATAAGTTCGAGGCAGAGGAGAAGTGACCCGGCCCGGAGGAAGCCCGGGGCCCCCATCTAGAGCCAGGCCCAGACGGAGGGCCCGTGAGCGAGCACCTGGTGGCCGAGCTTGCCACGGAGCCCGGCCGGGCTCAGCCCGAAAAAGCTACGTGGTAACCCCTTCCTCTCCTCATCATCCGCAGGAGGAACCACCGCAGTTGGGAGTGCTGCCACACAGATGGCAACGAAGGCCAGGGACCTCAACGAACCAAACCCAGGCAGTAGAGGCTGGTTCTGGGGACGTGGAACGTCACCTCTCTGTGGGGGAAGGAGCCGGAGCTTGTGCGGGAGGTGGAGCGCTATCAGTTAGATCTGGTGGGGCTTACCTCTACGCATAGCCTCGGCTCTGGAACCGTTCTCCTGGATCGGGGCTGGACTCGATTCTTCTCTGGAGTTGCCCAAGGTGTGAGGCGCCAAGCGGGTGTGGGGATACTCACAAATCCCTGATTGATTGCTGCTTCATTGGGGTTTACCTCAGTGGACGAGAGGGTCGCCTCCCTGCGCCTTTGGCTTTGGGGGGGTAAAACTCTGACTGATGTCTGTGCATATGCACCAAACAACAGTTCAGAGTATTCGACCTTGGAGACCCTGAATGGAGTCCTGTATGGGGCCCCAGTAGGGGACTCCATTGTTCTGCTGGGGGACTTCTACGCGCACGTGGGCAACGATGGAGGCACCTGGAGAGGCGTGATTGGGAGGAATGGCCTCCCTGATCTGAACCCGAGCGATTGTTTGTTATTGGACTTCTGTGCTTGTCATGGGTTGTCCATAACAAATACCATGTTCGAGCATCAGGATGCTCATAAGTGTAATTTGTACGAGAGCACCCTAGGCTGAACGTCGATGATCAATTTTGTGATCTTATCATCTGATCTGAGGCCGTATGTTTTGGACACTCGGGTGAAGAGAGTGGCAGAGCTGTCACCTGATCACCATCTGGTGGTGAGTTAGATCAGAGGGTGGGGGAAGACTCTGGACAGACCTGGTAAACCCAAACGGGTAGTGCAGGTGAACTGGGAACATCTGGAGGAGGCCCCTATCCAAGAAATCTTGAACTCACACCTCCGGCGGAGCTTTTCTGGCATCCCCGTGGAAGCTAGGGGCATTGAACCTGAGTGGGCGATGTTCAAAGCTTCCATTTCTGAAGCTGCGGTGGTGAGCTGTGGCCTGAGGGTCTTAGGTGCCTCAAGAGGCGGTAACCCTCGAACACCGTGGTGGACACCGGTGGTCAGGGAAGCTGTCCGATTGAAGAAGGAGTCCTTCCGGGATATGTTATCTCAGAGGACTCCGGAGGCAGTTGCAACGTACCAACAGGCCCGTAGGACAGTAACCGCTGCCGTAAAGGAGGCAAAGCAGCAGGTGTGGGAGGAGTTCAGAGCAGCCATGGACAAGGACTTTCGGTCGGCACCAAGGTGCTTCTGGAAAACTGTCCGGCACCTCAGGAGGGGGAAACGGGGAACCATCCAAAATGTGTACAGTAAGGATGGGACACTGTTGCGGCTGGGATGAGGATCAGCACCTCAAAATCAGAGGCCATGGTTCTCAGCAGGAAACCGATGGGTTGTCTCTGGGTAGGGAATGAGTCTTTACCCCAAGTGAAGGAGTTCAAGTACCTTGGGGTCTTGTTCGCGAGTGAGAGAACAATGGAACGTGAGTTTGGCCGGAGAATCGGAGCAGTGGGGGCGGTATTGCAGTCGCCTTACCACACCGTTGAGACGAAGAGAGTAAGAGTGGTGAGTAAAGGCCTCAACTTTGAGATAAAATCACTATTTTTAACTAAGATATCCACTAAAACTGTTATTGCCACTAAGTCCCACAAATCCAAACAATATGTTGGTACATCTCCCAAAACTTTCTGACCATCTCAACCTGCACACACTGCTACTGGAGACAGAAATCTATAAAAAGGATAAATCATATACCAAAACAGTTGGACAATGTCAGCAAACGTTAGCCAGACTAGATTAAATAGGAGCAAATCTATTTTCATGCTTGGATTAATACACATATAGAGAGTATGACCAGCAGCTCTGACGGTGTTGGGGGATTGAATCTAAAAATAAAAACCTCAGCGACCCCCATGATGAAGGAACATGTTGTCTCCCAGGGTAACAGGGTGACTCTGCTTTTAATAGTGTAGTTTAACAGACACAGAGTTTAGTATTAGATTTAACTTTGGTTCTGGTCTTTTCATTAATTAATTTAAACTAAATCTAACTTCTGTATGTAACTTCATCTGAACTTAAAGCTGCAACTCTGTCTGAACTTCTCTGTTCTTTTTATGATGAAAGTAGTCTATGGACAACCTCTGCAGGTAGTCGCTCGTATCTGCTGTGCCTTCTTCGGAGCTGTCGATATCTTGCCCTGCCTTCATAATCATATGCTTTGTTGAGCGTCTTGGGACCCAAAAAGGGCTGAGAAGTACTGAGACTGATTGTGTACAGAGAGGTTAAAAGAAAGTCAGCCAATAAGAGAGCTTGGAGTCAGAGTCTGAGACCTGCGACTCTTCAGAAGCATCTGGAGCTGTAACCAGATCAGGTGGAAACCACTGAAGAAGAGCAGAGAGGGCTCCTACACGCTGTCTGCTGCATTCACAGTACTTTCTTCAATGGACTTTGGTGTGCCATTAAACATTTATAATGAATAAGTGGCCATCCCTTTCCATTTTCAGGATCATTTAATGACCAACAATACTGACAAAATGTACAGTAAAAAATATCTAACAATGGTGTTGAACTAGTTTACATTATCTGGATTTGATTACTTTAAAGATGTGTGTAGGAACCCTGAAAGAAAAGACGAGTTACTGAGAAAAACCAGGACTGGGATCAGTTAACTTTTGGTTCAGTCATGTAAAAAGATCAACCTCAGAAGGACGTGTGATCCTTAAAGGCCCTCTCACTAGTTTTAAGTGGACAGGGCTCTGATCTAAATCTAATCACAGCCGTGGAGTTATTATTGGATGTTGTCACTTAAATCTGATCAGACTACAATCACAGTCCTGAAGAAGCAGATTAGCTAAATTCTTGAGCGTTAAACTCTTAAAGGGATAGTCCAGTTGTTGAAGTGGGGTTGTATGAGCTACTTGTATTCAGTGTATTACCTACAGCAGATCACGGTCGGCACACCTCCAGTTTAGAGACACAGACCAACACCAACACAGAGCCAAAAAATGTTCTGCTGAGGATGGAGGCAGTAGGAAAAATGTATTATGAACATCTGGAAAAGTCTAGTTTAAGTGCACACTACAGTTTATATATTATTATAGTTTACCAGTTTACCTTTCTGTGAGACAGATAGACAGTATGTTTCCAACAGGGAACTGAAGCCTTTATTGATGCACTGGCCAAAGCAACCAGACTCCATTAACAAAAACAGTAATTTCACCTCACAGAATATGAAAGTTGCTGATCTAGTCCAGCCTGTTTGTGTTATTGTGTGACTTCGGTTAGTTTGCATTCACTAGTGTCACATGATAATACAAACTAACCAGTCTAGGCAGCAATAGACCAGTAACCCCCCTGTGCCCTGGGACATAAAATTATAGTTTTTCTCAGTAGAGTGTGGTGGCTTCGAAAAGAGCGATATAACAGAAAGGGCTGTCTGACAGTGAGGTAAAGCTGTGAAAACATTATAAATATAACATACACTTGAACTAATCAGTACATTACTTTGCTCCTGTCTCAAAAATGGAGGTGTGCTGACTGTCATCAACTGTAGGTAATACACTGACTATAACTAGCTCATACAACCCCACTTCAACACATCCAAACTATCCCTTTAACAGATCATCCACTGTTCTAGAGAAACACTCAAGATTTGAGGTATTTTCTCTTGTTACTTGACAATGCAGCTGAGTTTGTAGTGAACTGATCCATCATCTCTGGGAGTTAAAGTTACTGTCATGACAGTATTAGAGACTATACTGGATGTAACAACTCAAACAGCAGCATATGAAAGCTAAACAGGCTTCAAACACCCATCAGTAAGCAGGAACAACCATAAGTCGCAGCAGCTAGTCAGAGGGTTAGTGAAATGCTATGTTTGTGATGCCAGCAAAGTCAAAAGGTTTTAGTTTTCAGTCTGTCAGGACAGTCAGACAGAACTGGCTTTACCGGCTGCAGGTTGTGGGCCATTGTTACTGGGCGTGGCATTATTCCCAAATACGGCATCGAAATCTACAGTCATGGCTGTGGTGGTCTGCTGCAGAGGCTGGTTCTCCAATCCTGAGGGATGCAGTTAGATGTAATCGATTAAAACCCCATCTGGTAGTTTAAAGTGTTGGACTATCTGACACAGTTTTAAAATAACTGAATATATACTGTATATACTGTATATACACACATCACATTGTGATTTAGCTTGGATGGAAGTGCTCTTGATAAGGACTCCACCACCTCCTTCTAAACTAATGCAATTATATTAGGAGCATGGACATCACGGTCTCCAGCGTGCTGCCATTGTTTTTGCTTCGTAACTTGGGATTCTGTGAAGGCTGTCGGGAATGTCAGGCTTTCAGAAGAGCGCTGAGCCTGCACACCAGAAAATCCACCGCTGCACCTTTTGTTTTTTGTCTCCATCTACATCCCGGTTGGGGATTAGGGCTCGAAGCCTCGGCGAGCGGCTGTCTTTGTGGAGTCCAGAAAACAGGATACACCACAACCATAACCTTTCAGGAAACATAATGGTGATCCAGACAGATGATGTTGAAGTGATGGCGATAGCAGATTGAAAAGGGCATACTAATGTCCAGTATGGTAACGGCCAACCCCCCTGAAAGTCTTATCAGAAGCCTTTTAAACATCCACAGCGACTTTCAGTCTATTTTGTTGTGTTCAGTGAAGCACAATCTGCATAGACAGCTGTTTAAATCACATAATATCCTGCTGTATATTTCATTGATGGATTAAGGGTCTGTCTGTGAACTCACCTAGTTCACTACAGGTAGATTCCCCTCACTTCCTACGGTGGGCAGGGAAATAAAATCAATGAATCAACACTTCAAACACCGAATTCTTCCCATGGAGCCGACATACTACTACTATGGTTCAGTAAATATCTGCTGTGTCAGCTTCACTAGGTTAGCGTGCCTCCGTCCAACAGTCCACCTGCCTGTATCTCTAAAGCCCATCTGTATATAATGCTTTATGGGGGGTTATGAATCAAACTATTTCTTGAACAGGCATGGCCGTTTCCTGGAGACCATCATCATAAAATGGTGGAGTGTTGTTTTCCACTCAGTCTTTTGTAGGGATTAAACAAGCACAGATACAATGTGCTAATTGTTTAGCTTTCAAGGAGCTGCTAGGTGAATTCAGTCAGTTTTGGTGAGAGCCAGGCAAGCTGTTCCCCCGTTTCCAGTCTTTGTGCTAAGCTAGGCTAACCAGCTGCTAGCTGTAGTGTATATTTTCCAGGCTAGCCGTTTCCCCTTCTTTCCAGTCATTGTGCTAAGCTAGGCTAACCAACTGCAACCTGTAGCTTGATATGAGAGTCAACCTTCTCATGTAACTCTCTGCCAGAAAGCAAATGAAGCATATTTTCTAAAATGGCAAACAATTTAAAATATGTTCTCCATTGCCTTCCCTGACTGAGTGTTTCATGAGTGTTTGTGATGTTAAAGCTGCAGCATTTACTGAAGTAAGTCTTGTTTGTGTTGTTTCTGAGACTCGAGAAGAGGATGATTATCTCAGCTCCCGTGTCAGAGCCGCTGATAGCATTAGGGGCTGATATCTGTGCTAAGAAATAGCTCTGAAGTTGGGCCATGCTCCTTCGACGCAGCTTCAGTTTAATCCTCTGTCATACATCCTGTTATTACACGCTAACAGTGCTTCCTTCCAGATGCGTCTGTGTGCTGCTTTTTGATTTGCTGATTTGGAGCTGAAATGTCAACAGAAACAGGAATAGGAGGGGGGATATATTATACAGCAAAGCTAAGATGTGAAAGTCAAAGTTGTTGCTTAGCTTTTCTGCTGCAGCCACATTTTTTCACACTGACAAACAAGAAAATGAGGCTGACATTTCCTGGAACTGCTCCTGTTGGGCTTCAGGATTCATTATTACATATATACTACTTAAATACAGCAAGCATTAACAATAAAAATACCTGTACCTGACACTTGTTTAACTGTGTGTTGACACAAGACTGAGTCCTGAAACAGTGTTTGAAGGAAAGGAGGGAACGATGATGGGTGGATGGATGGTTTACATAAAAAGACAAACAACAGATGGATGGGCAGACAAGTGAATGACCTGCCAGAGGGAGAACAGCCCCACAACGCCAAACACACACTTTGTGGTCAGTCATGAATTGATCTGTGTGTACATGTTGGTTGCTGTCCATCTTATTCTGCTCCTTCATATACACTATCTGTACATGCTAGCATTGCACAGTACAACTGATGCGAGAAAGGTATCGTGATACCCCTCCATCACAAACAGTGCCCTGTTTAATTAGTGCCTGCACATAAAGATAGAACAATGATAATGATATTGTGATTTATTGCAAATTTTAACACGTTTCAACACCAGATCATGAATCATACACTTCTAGGGAGGTTTACTTTGGAGAATATCTAAATTATTAGAGTAAAAATGTTTGATTTTCAAGTATTATTTTACTGTGTGTCTCTAACATGTTTCAGTATTATTTTCCTGTGTCTCGAACACGTTAAATGTCTGTAACATGCAGGTGTCGGTGTGTCGGCAGCGTACCTCCCCAGGCACTGTTGGCGGTGGAGATTGAAGGAGTGCTCTGCACAGCAGGGATGAAGGCCGGCTGGAGATCAAACAGGTCACTGTTCAGATTGGGCACACTGAGGAGAGAACGAGTGGAGAAAGACAGAGGGAGGATGGAGGAAAAAAAGAGATAAAAAGTGAAAGAGAAAAGAGAAATGGAGGAAAAAACAAAAGGTTGTGAGGAGAATAAAGGACAGAAAGATGAATGAGATGAAGAGAAACAAAAGAGGTATGGAAAGACAGGAGACAGAGCATTAATATTTAATCAATTGCACATAAATAGCTAAAGTCAGCACTAAAAGTGTTCGTTTGTCACAGATAAAGATTAATCCTCGCTCTCTGAAGGGCTGTAAAAACTTCCATGGAGCAATAAAACAGTTTGGAGCAGTAAATGTACAACAGTGTGTGCATGCTGAGTATACGGTAAATCCTCTCCTGATTATCAAGAACAAATCGGCGTATTGTTGCTCCGCTGAAACAGCCTGCAGAAATTTCTCATTTTCAAACAGTGATATGTTGTCAAATAACAATGACATTAATACGACCTGTTCACTTTCCTAGTTGTGTTAAAGTGGCAGACATCATTTTCACATTTTCCTCAGAGCCGACCACGACCAACAAAGTTTAGAAACTTAAGGCCTTTACTCATTGGGGTCATGACAAATAAACAACGTAAACAAATATTATACTGTATATTTAGGGCTTTTATTGTGAAAGGTAGGAACGGATGAAGTGGATCTGGTCTGTCCCACCTTAAATAAAGTTTGCAGTCTTCTTGGTTTAGACTGGGGAGCCTCTGTAATGTTTCTAAAATAGAAATGCGACTCAACCCGTTCCCCACAACTTGATTGGTTGAAGCCTTTATTCACAGATTGAAAGCTCAGAAAATTCAACCTTGTTTCTGAAAAAATGAATATTTGCCTCCTCTGTGAAAGTTTTCCTGACAAAAACAACAGTTACAGAAAAATGAATGATGTGTGAATGAATCACACACACAACAGAAAACTCCCCCGGTGTGTAAAGGCCTTTATTCACACATTCAGGGACGAAAACATTGGATTGATTAATGCATACCAGCTGAACTGGTGATCATCGTTATGACACTTTATGGAAAATTAAAAAGTAGCACTAGCAACAGGTGCTGAATGTGTTACTGTGCTAAATCCAGCTTGTATTGCACAATAAATAAGCAATATGGCAAAGTGAATAATACTATAATGTCTGTTTACTGTATAAACATGAGCTCCTCCTATCTAACAGAAAAGGCGTATCTGTGGAGCTAAGGCATCACCAGTGACATCAACATTACACTGTCAGCATGAAGGAGATCATACGATAGCTGTGAACGTAGCAGTGCAGTGTGTGTACAGTTTAGACTGATGAATATGTAGTTATAGTAATGTTATAGTTGAACGTAGCAGTGCAGTGTGTGTACAGTTTAGACTGATGAATATGTAGTTATAGTAATGTTATAGTTGAATGTAGCAGTGCAGTGTGTGTACAGTTTAGACTGATGAATATGTAGTTATAGTAATGTTATAGTTGAACGTAGCAGTGCAGTGTGTGTACAGTTTAGACTGATGAATATGTAGTTATAGTAATGTTATAGTTGAATGTAGCAGTGCAGTGTGTACAGTTTAGACTGATGAATATGTAGTTACAGTAATGTTATAGTTGAACGTAGCAGTGCAGTGTGTGTACAGTTTAGACTGATGAATATGTAGTTACAGTAATGTTATAGTTGAACGTAGCAGTGCAGTGTGTGTACAGTTTAGACTGATGAATATGTAGTTATAGTAATGTTATAGTTGAACGTAGCAGTGCAGTGTGTGTACAGTTTAGACTGATGAATATGTAGTTATAGTAATGTTATAGTTGAACGTAGCAGTGCAGTGTGTGTACAGTTTAGACTGATGAATATGTAGTTATAGTAATGTTATAGTTGAACGTAGCAGTGCAGTGTGTGTACAGTTTAGACTGATGAATATGTAGTTATAGTAATGTTATAGTTGAACGTAGCAGTGCAGTGTGTACAGTTTAGACTGATGAATATGTAGTTACAGTAATGTTATAGTTGAACGTAGCAGTGCAGTGTGTGTACAGTTTAGACTGATGAATATGTAGTTACAGTAATGTTATAGTTGAACGTAGCAGTGCAGTGTGTGTACAGTTTAGACTGATGAATATGTAGTTATAGTAATGTTATAGTTGAACGTAGCAGTGCAGTGTGTGTACAGTTTAGACTGATGAATATGTAGTTATAGTAATGTTATAGTTGAACGTAGCAGTGCAGTGTGTGTACAGTTTAGACTGATGAATATGTAGTTATAGTAATGTTATAGTTGGACGTAGCAGTGCAGTGTGTGTACAGTTTAGACTGATGAATATGTAGTTATAGTAATGTTATAGTTGAACGTAGCAGTGCAGTGTGTGTACAGTTTAGACTGATGAATATGTAGTTATAGTAATGTTATAGTTGAACGTAGCAGTGCAGTGTGTGTACAGTTTAGACTGATGAATATGTAGTTATAGTAATGTTATAGTTGAACGTAGCAGTGCAGTGTGTGTACAGTTTAGACTGATGAATATGTAGTTATAGTAATGTTATAGTTGAACGTAGCAGTGCAGTGTGTGTACAGTTTAGACTGATGAATATGTAGTTATAGTAATGTTATAGTTGAATGTAGCAGTGCAGTGTGTGTACAGTTTAAACTGATGAATATGTAGTTATAGTAATGTTATAGTTGGACGTAGCAGTGCAGTGTGTGTACAGTTTAGACTGATGAATATGTAGTTATAGTAATGTTATAGTTGAATGTAGCAGTGCAGTGTGTGTACAGTTTAGACTGATGAATATGTAGTTATAGTAATGTTATAGTTGAACGTAGCAGTGCAGTGTGTGTACAGTTTAAACTGATGAATATGTAGTTATAGTAATGTTATAGTTGAACGTAGCAGTGCAGTGTGTGTACAGTTTAGACTGATGAATATGTAGTTATAGTAATGTTATAGTTGAACGTAGCAGTGCAGTGTGTGTACAGTTTAGACTGATGAATATGTAGTTATAGTAATGTTATAGTTGAACGTAGCAGTGCAGTGTGTGTACAGTTTAGACTGATGAATATGTAGTTATAGTAATGTTATAGTTGAACGTAGCAGTGCAGTGTGTGTACAGTTTAGACTGATGAATATGTAGTTATAGTAATGTTATAGTTGAACGTAGCAGTGCAGTGTGTGTACAGTTTAGACTGATGAATATGTAGTTATAGTAATGTTATAGTTGAACGTAGCAGTGCAGTGTGTGTACAGTTTAGACTGATGAATATGTAGTTATAGTAATGTTATAGTTGAACGTAGCAGTGCAGTGTGTGTACAGTTTAGACTGATGAATATGTAGTTATAGTAATGTTATAGTTGAACGTAGCAGTGCAGTGTGTGTACAGTTTAGACTGATGAATATGTAGTTATAGTAATGTTATAGTTGAATGTAGCAGTGCAGTGTGTGTACAGTTTAGACTGATGAATATGTAGTTATAGTAATGTTATAGTTGGACGTAGCAGTGCAGTGTGTGTACAGTTTAGACTGATGAATATGTAGTTATAGTAATGTTATAGTTGAACGTAGCAGTGCAGTGTGTGTACAGTTTAGACTGATGAATATGTAGTTATAGTAATGTTATAGTTGAACGTAGCAGTGCAGTGTGTGTACAGTTTAGACTGATGAATATGTAGTTATAGTAATGTTATAGTTGAACGTAGCAGTGCAGTGTGTGTACAGTTTAAACTGATGAATATGTAGTTATAGTAATGTTATAGTTGAACGTAGCAGTGCAGTGTGTGTACAGTTTAGACTGATGAATATGTAGTTATAGTAATGTTATAGTTGAACGTAGCAGTGCAGTGTGTGTACAGTTTAGACTGATGAATATGTAGTTACAGTAATGTTATAGTTGAACGTAGCAGTGCAGTGTGTGTACAGTTTAGACTGATGAATATGTAGTTATAGTAATGTTATAGTTGAACGTAGCAGTGCAGTGTGTGTACAGTTTAGACCATCTGAGAATTAAAGCTGCAGCAAGACCAAAGCCAGATTCCCTTGTCTTGCTTGCCACCTGCTGATTAAAGTAAAGGGGGTTAGCCCCAAAGTTAGCGACAACTACGGCCCAGGCTCACTTAAGGTGGGCTGTTAAGGTGGACGGGCTATTGTCATTTTGTGACAAGCAACTGCTGAGTCAAGAGTTAAACCTAGTGGTAATATTCAGTATACCAGTCTAGATCAGTGTTGTGGCTTAATGTCTGAACATTTTTACTCCAGCCCAACTCTAAGCACTGTTTCTTCTCGTTCTGGCAGTGCGATGGTTGACACACTTCCTTTGTGCTATAAACTGAACTTTTTTTTTTTTCCCGGGGAGATCGGACCCGGCGGCAGACAGAACAGCATAATGTAAGAGAGGCTCATACGGAAGCAATCTAAATGTTGATGGTGTCATTAGTCCACAGCCATTACATTGTGCAATCAACATTTACGTCATATTGATAGAAACAAAAACATGTCTATTGCCTCTTTAATAAAAGTAGTTACTCCTAATGCAAACTGAGCTTCTGTACTGCTGCTGTTTCACATTAAAAGCATTCAACTGATGGAGCGCTGGAGGCCTTTTATTGTGAAACAGTGAGAGGAAATGCCTTATCTATGTATATAGTGTATGCATATGTGTGGTGAGCGTACCTGTTGGCAGACAGCGTGGACGTGAACAGCTCTGGGGTTTGTGTGATGTGGTTGTTGTTGCCTATCGACTGGCTGCTGGGGGAGGCAGAGGGAGGTGTCTGCATGCCCACCTCCTTCAGGCGCTGGTCCTGCATGACACAGAACCACAATGTGAAAACAACGCTTAAACAGTCATTTCCCACTGGAAATGAATACAGGCTTTGTTTCCAGTAAACTCAGATCCTGGAAGATGACTAACACATTTGCTCATAGGCCTTTAAGGTGAGCACAGTGACAGATTCACATTCACACAGCTGTCGAGCATCTCAGTGAAAACACGTCCAATGTGGAGACATTATGAGTAAAAGTATGAAGGCAGATTTTTAAATTTCAATCCTTTGGTGATATTCAGACACTTCTTGGCTTTAGATTTAAGACTAAAAAACAGGCCTACATCCAATTGAATTTCTAAAGTCTGTTTATTGCTTGGTTTCTGCTGCCAAGGTTGCCTGGTGGTGTGGGATTCAGCATGCACAGTATATATAATGACGGACGATTACCTTAGAGTACTTTAAAAAGAAACATATTGATAAGAAGCCTGATGTGCCTGCAAATTGCTTTCATTTAGCACAACCTGTGGCAATAACTGCTGAAGGAACCCACCTGGATGGCACAGTAAAACTACCAGATGTTATTTTACCTGCTGATCCCAGATCAACACTACTAAGATAAGATAAGATAAGATGAACCTTTATTAATCCCCGTAGGGAAATTCAGTTTTTACACTCTGTTGTTAATTTCACACAGTACACATACCTGCATTAATGGAGAGACAAGCGCCCCGAGCAGTTGGGGGTTTGGCGCCTTGCTCAGGGGCACCTCGGCAGTGCCCAAGAGGTAAACTGGCACCTCTCCAGCAACCAGTTGGTCTAGGTCCATGTTGGGACTTGAACCGGTGAACCTCCGATTCCTAAACCAAGTCCCTACGGACTGAGATACTGCCGGCCCCACTACTACTACTCATTCTTCAGTTTTATCTCCCACCCTCCACCAGACTTTCATTTCTTGCATGAATTTTAACATTTTCCTTCAGTAACAGTTTGATGCATGCTGGAAACAGCAGGGAAATCTGTTTATGAACAACTTCTATATCATTATTATTTAATTATATAATATTATGTGTGTGTATGTGTATAATGTGATAAAATACATTTTATATAATATATACTATTATATAATATTAAAATGTGATATAACAACACATTTTAAGGGAAAACTGCGTAGCACACACCCAGCCTCTATTGACAAAAATGTAATATAATATTAATAAGCATGTTTAGTAAATAATCATGTGAAAATAAGAATTGCATTTTCGTTACCTTAGAATGAGACACTTCTGTATGTGACAGTCAGGAAATTTTCCAAATGCTTAATAAACTTGTGACAGTACCGGTGTTAGCGATTACACCAAGAAAAGGTGACAATAATATGTAGAGCTCTTAATTTGATCTTTACAGGGGACCTATTATGCTTTTTCCATTTCCTTTAGTGTGTTATATAGTTTTTTGTGCATGTAAAAGGTCTGCAAAGTTAAAAAGCCCAAAGTCAAGACCAAAGGGAGTTACGCTCTCCCACAGAAACCACCTTTTCTTCTGTAACATGGTGATGTGACCAAGTAACACGTTTTGGCTAGCAGCTAGGTTAATATGCCGTCAAACAAAACTAGTTCGAACAGAGCTGGAGTGGAGTCTAAAGAGTTTTTGACCAATTTCCATTTCAGTTTCCTCGATATCCACTGTAGTTCTCCCATCGACGAACACGTGAGAAGTTTCAGTTGGTTGCAATCTGCAACCTCAACACTAGGTGGAGCTGAATCCTACATACGATGTGTGAAATGACAGTGAGTGTAAATATAAATAAAATTCATGAAATCTATTATAGGTCATCCTTTTGTTCCTCTAAGCAGATTGAAGAACATGTTCAGCCTGCCTCCACTGCTTGTGTGTAATCCCATAAGTGACTACATTCACTTGCATTGCTTTATTGATTGATTTGCTGTTTTATTGCTTATTTCTGGTGCCATCTGCCTATATTTCCTGCTGGATCTTATTACTTTGGCTGGAGCAACGACCTCATTTCTCCACTGGGATCAATACATGTGTGTCTTACCATGTGGGAACATGTACTGGGATAAAAAAATCATCTGAATATGTGCTGGCTGGTAGACAAGGAAGCCATTTACAGTGTGGATAGTGTGGATTCTTAGTATGGATGGCCACAGAGGGGATAGACAGGCAGCTCCTCATGCCTATTTTATTTATACATGGACACCCAGGTGATTTAAAAAGTATGGAAATGATCCGATTGGCTTTACAACCTCGTCCACCTTTAAAAGAAACTGAGCGGCTTAATAAACAGAATCTGTTGCTGTAGCTGAGTCCTCTTCATTTATATTCTGATGGCGTCGAGAGGAACAAATGGGAAGTGATGTTATTGTTTGAGTTCAGGCCCAGCTGGACAGTAGCTGAGTGTGTATGTGTGAGTCGAGTCCATATGGACACCGGAGCGCCAAGACAGCTGGACTGGAGTATTTGGATGACCCCTGCTCATCCCCACTCTCTCACTCCGTTTCTTACTTTATCTCCCCTCTCCTTTCAGACTAAACCCAAAGGTAATCAGTGGACCTTGGCAGAAACAGGGCAACCAAGGGCATGGAGTAAACAGCACGCTAAAATCCAATCAACCGCACACACAAACAAACACACACTGCGTCCTAATCTGCCAGCAGATACACACACTTCATAGAGATCAACACAGCTCACTAAAACACCACAAGATGCTCACTGTATCGGCTATGGCAGCATGTAAGCATGCTCAACATGCACACATGCGCGCACACACACACTCTGCTGGCCTTACTCAGTTACAGTTTGCTGTAAGGACTCCCGGGGCCACAGCAACAAATGTCAACACCTTTTACACTTGACTTTTCTATTGCTCGGCTGGCCACCGAGACTCTTGGCCTTTATCCTCAAATGGAGTTCGGAACTCAGACAGCAAAGTTGCCAGGCAATCTATCAGCAACAGCACAGTCTGATTTCTACAGCACAGCAAAGTGGAGCTCTGTATGTGTATATATATATATATATATATATATATATATATATATATATATATATATATATATATATATAGATAGATAGATATATAGATATATATAGATATAGATAGATAGATATATAGATATATATAGATATAGATAGATAGATATATAGATATATATAGATATATATATATATTTTGTATCAACACTTTTTGCCATTTGTCAGGGATCAAGTGTTTAACCCTAACCCTCTGCTGCAGATCTGAAGGATATGGTAGCTCTGCTAAGTTACAGCGTGGTCTATATCTAAGGCCGTTATTGGTTGTTAGTTTAGATGATCTAAGGTTACGTCCACATTAACACATTTTCATATTCAAATATGTAAAAGATGCATTTAAAGGACAATAGAAAGCACTTCATATGCCCACCTTGTGTCCAACACAAAGCAGAAGTTAGACTTTGGTTCTGGGCTCACCAGCACAGCAAACAGCAGAAATGTGCAGAGAGAATATTTGCACAGACACACAGCTGAAACAAGATAAACAAGCTAGACAAGCACAAACAATGTGGCGGGGGAAGATTTCGGCTGTTCTTTATCTCCTACAGTGGATGTGGTGTTAAATACCCCATTTACACTAGGCATCATCGTGTGATCTGGATCTGAATAAGGAGGGCAGTGCACTAAATTTACACATTCGAGGCTGTTTACATCAGGGGTATAATGATTCTCCAAGTCCACGATTCAATTTGACTTTTGATTTAAACATGCCAGCAATGGACTATGGAGTTTTCAGTTGTAAACATCAACAGATTATTGGTTTCATGTTCTGATGATGGTCCTTTAACCTTTAAAATTATTCTTTAAATTATTTACAATTATTCTTTAAATTATTCTTGAAAGCAAATATCCCTCCGGGGATTAATAAAGGTTCATCTTATCTAATCTTATCTTAAATAGAGAGCTGAACTTTTTATTTAGAGAGTGTTTCAGAAATGAGACGACTACAGTTTTCATTGTGTAGTACATAATCATTACAATATCAGAAGAGCTATGAGTAAGGAAACTAACTAACCTACTGAAGTCTGCTAGCCACTAGGCTAATTCATGCAGTTTGAAATGCCACAGAATGATGCAGGAAGTGCCGTGAGTATCGCAGCAACAGGGACGGCCCACATTTCCCATCATGCCTTGTCCTGAGGGACTGAGTAGATTCAGTTTGCTGCTTTATGTTCCAAAATGAAAATGCTGTTGTTTGAAATGTAATGTGTCTGCTCAGAACATGGTGGCTGATGGTGGTAACACTGATTTTAGTGCTGGTTTATAGTTTTAACTTTCAGCTGTTACATTTCTAAGATAAGATAAGATGAACCTTTATTAATCCCCAGAGGGAAATTCGGGATTGAGTCCAGCTGTATTTTCTGTGAAATGTATGAAAGAGGGCGTCAGTCCTGCTTTCGATTTTGATGGTCGAGATTGGAAGTTAATTTCGAGCCGTTTCTGATTCACAATCAAAATCGTGACAGCCCTAGTTTAGATGTGTTGTGGAGCAGGACAGTACTTGAGAAAGCAAGTTGTGTGAAGCCTGCTGTGTCTCCAGAGATAGCTGCATGAAGTCTGATAATCATAAGGATAACAACAGGAGTGATAATATATCAGGACAGAATAATAGCAGCTGGACATGGGGCAGAAATCCTGAGAGCTGCAGGCAGTATCTCCTAGACCTGCTGATTCAGAGGGGGTCTCTGCTCTAACAGTAGAGCTGTGTTACCTTAAGAGCCTGCAGCCTGGCCTGCTCCTCCTCCAGGGCCTGCTGCTTCTCCTTCTCGTCCATACGGCTGAAGGACATACCGGTGGAGGACAGAGAGGAGACGGCACTGGACAGGGTGGACGCTCTGCAAAGATATTTTCAGATAGATTTAGGCAGCCATTTTAATCTATTTGTGTGTCTTCAACCTCTTTAATAATAGTCACAAGGGATCCTAAATAACTTTCCAAAGTTAGGCTGAATTTCGAGGAGGCAAAACTGGCATGGCTATTTTCAAAGGGGTCCCTTGACCTCTGACCTCCAGATGTGTGGATGTAAATGGGTTCTCTGGGTCCCCACCAGTCTCCCCTTCACAGACATGCCCACTTTATGAAAATCACATGCAGTATACTGTAAATGTTATTGTCTCCTATTCTAAAATGGTGTATCTGAATATTTCTGCATACTGGGGTCACGAACTGGTCTTCTATCACTGTAAAGCTGATCCATTTTCATTCACATATCTGGAGGTCAGAGATCAAGGGACCCCCAGTCTGACCTGGTTGGTACCGATGGATTGCATACGTTGACCTCCAGCCTCTCTAAATCTGCTCCGGTCTCTGACCGACAGTAAAGTCGGTGGGTATCGCTGGTGAAACTGTCTTTTTGTGTCTTTAACTGGTTTGGGTGCGATACATTTAAAGGGGACCAGCTGACAGGCAGGTGAGACGTCTACCTGGTGTCTGCATTCA